>JBDJHY010233954.1:0-20531 GCA_039654485.1 Withania somnifera
CTTCAAGGACTCATTTTGAGGCATTCTGACTACTCAAAGTGAGGTATTTGCAAAGAAACAAAAGGGTGTTAGTCGACCAAAACCCAAGATTGGTCGACCAACTAAGACCAAACTAGTTGACCAAAACAAGGCCTTAGTCTACTAACAAAATTCCAGTAAGTTATTGGAAAGTATGTTAGTCGACCAACCAAAAATGTTAGTCGACCAAGCTGGAAGAAAATGATTTAACAAATTTGTCAAATGGCTAGTTTTGATCTACAATACTTGGGTATCAATTTGAAGACTTAATAAACATTTTGGTGAAGCATTAGTCAACCAAAATGTGATGCTTCACCAAAATGTGGCACTAGTCAAGTAAAGGAATTCCAGTGAGCTACTGGAAAAAGCTTAGTCAACCAAAACCAAAGGTTTGGTCGACCAAGCCAAGGTGTTAGTCGACCAAGACATACTGTTGGTCGACCAATCGACTTGTTAGAAGCATTTATTACAGCATTTAATGAGCTTCAACGGCTAGAATTGTTTCCACAATGGCTATAACAGCTAAGACAAGTATAAATACACCTCAAGGAAGAAGCATTAGTAGTTAGGAACACCACACAATATTTTATATCATCATTCTCTAAAAATGAAAGCTCACAACATTCATCCTCTCAAAGTACAAAGTTCTTGTTCTTCATTATATAATTTCAATCTTTGTACCTCTTGTTCCGATACTTTATTTTGAGTTAACACACATTTTGTGAGAGTTGAAGAGTTGGGAAACTTAGAGTTAGTTTCCAACTTGTGAAAGAAGGTTCTTCTTGAACCAAAAATTAAGAAATTGTAAAAAATTCTCACTCGTCTTGAAAGTGTTTTCTAAGGGTTATTGTTATAGTTTAAAAGCCTAAGTTGAAGAACTTAGGTAGTGGATGTAGGCAAGTGTTTAGCCGAACCACTATATATCGTATGTGTTCATTGTTTTTCTTTCGTCATTCTGCCTTGCACAAACCAAAAAGTTTGAAAAAGCAACCACACCATTCAACCCCCCCTTCTAGTGTGGTTAATCTATTCAACAGGTTCAAACCATACCTTCGATTCTGCTTAATGTGAATGAGAAATAGCACCAGACGAGGAAGAATATCTGTCCTCACTACCTCTCATGTCACCCCAATATTCCTCTGAGGTCTTATAGTAACTTTGAAGGAATGTATTTTAGCTCACATTGTCCTTAAAACAATGTGGTGAAGGGATAGGACTTTCCTCTTCACCACCATACTCATAACTATACCTTTCTACTCCATCGTCTTCTCCATAGGAGCTATAGAACTCCTCAAATTCACCCTCACCCTCAGACTAGTAGGTCACTTTACCATGTTCATTGGATCCATATTCATGTGTGTAGGTACCATCATGTATCTCATGTGTATAATAACCATCATAGCCTTCACAAGCTTTACTATCCATTCCATGAACATCACCTTCTTATCCATAGCTTCCATGGTAACTTTCACAATTACTCATGAAATCAACTTCATATTCCGAAGCTATGGATGGAATTTTCTTTGTATGTATTTTATGAGTACCTACAAATGAGCAAACAAGTTATTAGTAAAAGTTCCTCACGTCATTCTTTGTAGTACACTCGCCTTACCTCTATAGGTGCTCTTGAAATTGTTCCCAAACTAACATCACTCAACCAATTCAAGGTTGCCAGTATTATGGTAGAATGATTCTTGTTGACACAATGGACTAAAGGAATACCTTAATTGAATCAAGAAAGTTCAACGAGAATGAAATCAAGAAAATCTTGAAAGAATTAGCACCAAAGAAGTGAATTCAAATTGAACTAGTATTCTATTAGTATGAGTAAATACTAATCAATTACTAGTTGATAAGGGATGTAAATTGAACGAGGAAAATTGATTCCAAAGTTGGAATTTCCTTTCAACACTTAGTGAATTTGGTTGTATATAAAATGAATTTAAGCAATAAGAAATTGAATTGATCAAAAGGAGAAGGTTACCATAAGTTTTGGAACACTTTAAGACCTCTTTTCAATGTGGCTTGACTGTCGTTTGAGTGCACAGACCGCCGTCAAAAGGGGTCCACCGTTGTTATTGGCAGGAAGGAAGATTTGGAAGAGCCTTAATGACATTCCAAGATAGAGGACCACCATCCAAGAGGGCGGAGGTGGTGGCTGGCCGCCGTCCTTCACAGCCCAACCACCATGTTGGGTAGATTGCTTGTAGCTTGCACAAGATGTCTCCTTTTTGTGTAATTCCTTTTGTAATTGAAGCCTTATGTTTTCCATCCAATTTAGGTTTATACTAAGTACCTTTTGAACTTAATTTTAATCCAAAAACAGATCAAACAACCAACAATTGAAGAACAACAATCAGCCACAAAAACTTCAATCAAGAATACCAAGAAAACTAGAATTCCGGAATTGTTCAAATCAATTCGGAATTAAATGAAACTTGAAACCTAGGGTCCTTATAGCATATAAAACAAAAATATGAAGTCCCAAATAGACACTCACTTGCAATGTGTCCCTTTCTTCTGAATTAAAAGCATTGGAAGGTCGAAGGCTGAGGAAAATTAGGCTTTGCAATATTACTTTCCTTTGGTTTATCATACACCCTTGCATGGTAGTCGCCTTTGGTGGGGGTATCTTGACCACAACCATTGGAATCCTTAGGACACATCCTCTTCATCTTTTCATTCTTCTCCCATTGCTTTGTAGAAAAGCTTTTGGGTTTAAAGGCTTTCACTTCTTTCAAATCTTCTTCTGCCTTCAAAGCATCTCAAAAAGATGATACCAAGGTATTATAGTGTTTAAGCTTTATGGGCCTAAACACTTAACCTCAAGTTTGCAATGAATCTCATCACCATATATTGACCTTACTCATCTGGACTTCATCCTCAAATTCATCATAATACTCTTCAACGCTCTTGGATCCTTGCCACAACATATAGACCTTTTGAGAAGCTCATGATAGTAGTTGGGTGGCAAGTACCTCAATTCCATTTTTGCAAGCAACACTTGCCAATTAGGAATCATGAAGACACTATGAAGTTCTCTTTCCCTCTTTTTGGATTCCCATCACGTAGATGCATAGCCTTCTAATTGTGTGAGCGAATACTTGGCTTTTAATGCATCCGACACATTGTTAGTGAGAAAAATCCTCTCACATTATATCTTCCATTCAATAAACTCCTCCGGATAATTACTCCCTTTCAACTTTTGGAGTGTCATCTTGATGGTGCTCAAACCACTATCAAAATCATTTTGATTTCCAATCCTACCTCCTCTATCCTCCCATATCCTATATCCTCTATGTTCCCTATGCCTATTCCCCCTAACTTCCCATAGCATTGCTTCTGACCAAAGCCTTGAATTCACCTCCCATCCTTAGGATCTCTGTAGCCTTCTCTATCTCCTTTCCTCCATTCTTTATCAATTTAAAACTCATTGTGTACCTCACCATACAAGGGGTTGTGGTATTGGCAGTCTTGGTATGCATTTTGTGTATGGTTATATGGAGGTGACATCATGGAACCATGTATAGGAATAACGGATACACTTCTTTAAGGAAATGCACTTGGATGATAATCATGTATTATTCGGGGTTCTTGATGGGGAATGAATGGTTGTGGATTTGGATGTGGAGTTTCAGTATGGGTGCCTTAAGGTGTTGTGGTATAGAAATGTGGGTTATTGGTGGAAGCTTTGGCTTCGAGTTAAGATTAGTTATTAGAATTGACCCAAAGATATTGTTTTAGATTGCTCCACACTCCCCTTTCCCTTCTCCCGACTCACCTCTCGAGGTGAATCTTCTTTGTCATTATCCGCCACCCTAGTTATCCTTTCCTCCAAACCTCCAATTTGTCCATTCATTTTGTTGAGTTGCATCACAATTTCCGTTAAGGAGTTTGCAAGAAAATTTAATGTTTCTCCTCTAAGATGTGACATTATATCTACAAAACTCAACAAACTTGTTAGTAATAAAAGGCTCACCTGCTCTTGTGTGTGTGTGCTCTCCTTACCTTTAAGATTTAATCCAAAATTTTTTGTTGAGCCTTCTTGCCTTATCAATCAAAGATCTTCTAACCTTTGTGGTAGAGTTGATTATTATCTACTCACAATAAAATAAGGAATATTGCACTTTTAACAAGAATTAATGACGATAATATAAAGCAATAAAAGCTCACAAGAATTGGTACAAAGAAATATGGACACAAGCACTAGTTCAACACTATGTAGAAAGAGTACTAAGTGTAGACTAGTTTTAGAATTGAGATGATGTTTGAGAATTAAAACTAAAGATTAGAAATTGAATTGAGTTGAATTGAGATGTTACCAATGTGTTTAAATAAGAGCTGTTTTTAATCCTAAATAACCACCGTTGTGAAGGGCCAACCGCCGTCTAAGGGTGGTGACCTCCGTCCTTCGAGTGAACAAGCTTGTGCAAAAAGTGACCGCCATTTGAAGAGGGTGGATAACCATCTTTTAGGGAGGTACCTCGGTCCTAGTGGGGAGCTACCTCCATCTGCAACAGTGTGTGATAGAGGAGAAAGGCCCTGACCACCATCCCATGAAAAACCGCCATCTCTGAAGGCTGTGGAAGATGACAGAGTGTCTTGTGGCAGCCGCCCCTAGCAGATTTCCTAGGATGTGTGCGGGTTACTTGAAATCGATGATTTCCCTTATTACCCCTTGGTTACTTGCTCAATCACGGAAATACCCAATTTCTAAACATTTTTTTCAACTAAATACAACTCCAAAAACTGATTAAATACCAACTTGAAGATCACAATCAATAGTCTTTGAAGATATTCAAGAACACTATGAACACTCAAAAACTCAAATCAACCAAATCACTTTGGAATTGGATGAAACTTGATTTTTAAGTCCTTAATGACTTGTAGAACTTAATTTCGATAACTCAAATAACAAATTCCAAAGTTGATGATGGAATTTTGGATCAAATATACCTTCTACTCATCTTCTTCACTTGAATGTTCTTATGAACATGAAGAACTTAAAATCTTCAACCCTATCCAAATCAACAAGAAATTGCACCAAACTTTAACCATGAGTTCCTCAACTTATGATGAACGTTTTCCATTATTTTTAAACTACAAATTCAACTTGAGTTTGCATCAGCTGTTCCAACCTTTTTTCAATCTAAGAACACTTAAGAACAATGGTGTTCAAGCTTGAAACCTCCTCAAATCTGATCCAAATTCTCCCAAATTCAATTCCCACAATCCTTGAGATATAAGGAACACGAATTTACAACTTTTACCAACAACAACAACCAAATATCTCCAAATTGGAGCTCAAAAATTCGGATTAAAAAGATGAACTCAACCAAGCCCAAATTCAGTACATACCTCAAATCTAATCTGAATTCAAAAAAATTTGAGATACGATATCCTTGAAACTGAGCTTGAGGATTGAATCACTTTGTTTATCCAAATCATTCTGAAATTTGAACAATTTTTGAATTTCTCAAACTCAAATTGTCAACAATAGTAAAGACCTCAATTCAACTCGAAATGGACTCAAATTTGATATACATGATCCAAATTACTAGTAGAATGATTCCTAGAAAGAAAAATCAACAAATAACACAAATTCGAAGGACTGCAATTTTTGAATTTTTTGGAAGTTTTCCAAAATTTAACTTTTTTTTATTTACAACACAGGAGTATAATTTGTCAGAACAGATTATGAACCTGTCTCTGATACCAAATGATATGATCTACAGTGTGGATAAAAAATTAAAGACAAAAAGAAAGGAAAATGGAAACGAAAAAAAGATACGCAAAATTCAATATGAAATCATTCAGTAATTGAATTCCAAATCGATAGACATGAAATGGCCTATTTGATACACCCATAAATGAAAATCAATCAATTGATTTCAAGCTAGATGCTCTCCTAGAAATTAAGGATTCACCCACCTTCAACACTCAACAACAAGTACATGACAACTAACGGAATCCCAACTTAAAAATTGGAATTCTAAATTAAGCTATGACACTCTTAACTAAACTATGAAATAAAAAAATTATGTTTTTTAATCCAAAATCAACTAACTAAAATTTGAAAAGGCCCTGTATATAAAGAGGTACAACTCTCACTTATTACACTTAGGTCCAAAAGTGATAAATAAGTGCTAATACTTTAGGTCCTTGTATATTAAGTCCCTAAGGTCTTCCAAAACTCCCAAAAGGGTTCTTCATTTTCTTTCGATCCCTCCTTGATCATTGATCTCTTCTATGCCCTCTTCAAGTTGCCACATGCCATAGATTATATAACAGGACTCTTCAACGGCTTCCAATGCTTCCTTGTGCTTACATAAAGCTTAAAGTTGTTGGAGATCTCTAGAATGACTCCTATTGAAGGGCCTAAATATGGAGTGGGTTCCCGATTTCATATCAATTACACTTGGAAATATGGATGTTGTTCTTTATCTTTTCATCCCTAGATATTTCATTTGATATTTTTGAGATGATTCGGGCTTGTTCTGAGCTTCAGGTCAGTGTTACAATATTTTTGAGGAATCTTATAGGTCCCTAGGTAGGCTTGGCTTACTATTCCTTAGACTTGTCTATTGTAGAATACTTTGGTGGTGTGGCTAGTTGTGTGGGATGGTTATTAAGTTAGAAGCATTATTTTATTGATTTTTGTTTAGTTTACATACTTATAGGGGGTCCCATCGAGGGACGTAGAGGGTGTTGGATTATATATGTGGATCTCCTAGCCTTTTTGTAGGTGGCATTAGAACCTACTGGCTTTGTTGGGCCATGACGAGACTTGGTGAGTGAGAAATATTCTTAGCTCGTGGCCTCTAGATGATCCTACTATAATTTTTTGCTTCTTATTATTGTTGTTCTACTCTCATGCATTTTAGACATTGAGCTCTGGTAGGACAAGCATGGGCGTCGCCCATGTCTATGGTAAAGGAAGTGTTCTCGGGTTTAACTAAAACTAAAAAGCTTTACTGGCTTAGTAAAATGAACAAGGTTTTCTCACTTATATGTATAGTTATGCAATGGCCACCTAAGGTATGGTACTAATTTTTAGAATATAATCAGAATAAAGCTTTGACTGTCACTTGGTTAAGTCAACACTGAGGGGCACGACCCCGATATAATTCATTTTGAGGCACAAAGCTTCAGGGCATGGCCTCTACTGTTTATTGTCAGGCCGGACCTCTTGAGGTGCAACTTTAACTGTTGATATTTAGGCATAGTACTCCTGGGTGTGATATTAAAGTGTGGACCTCCTGTGGAATCACCCCCACTATTGATTCTCGGGATAATAACTCTGGGTAAGCGGCCCCAACCATTGATTACGAGGAACAGCCTCGTAGTTTGAGATATCTACATCCCTCTTTAATTTTCCCACACCCTTGCATTTATTTTATTCACATTAATTGTACTTTTCGGTCTTAAGGGGAAGTCACGGTGAGTTTCTATGTGTATTAGTTGTGCCTACCGATGGGATGGGGCATCAGGTAGCTTTTGTGTGCTTTACTTCTATTTGTACTCAGTGGTATTATGGGGGACATTTGTGTTGTATTATCTCTTTACTTTATTTATCTTTACGCTTATAGTCACTTTAACCTTTGAATTATCACTTCGGTACTAGAACACTCAACTACTATCCAGGTACGCTTTCTATAGTTATTTTCAGTTATGTGCGATATTTGGATATTTCCTATGCGATAGGTATGCATAGGCTTACTTACATAGATCCTATACTTTCATTTCTACTATTAGTAGTTAGCATCTATTTTTGTTACCAACTCTGGCTGCATAGTTATTTTACATTTCCTACTTTCCCTTATTGACCCGTTTTACATTCCTTGCCATTTCTTTACTTTTACTTTTAATTTAGCATGTCCAGACAATGATGCCTACTGGGTACCAGTGTTTTGGTACTCATAGTGCACTTTTGTATGATTTTGGGGGTGCAAATACTAGTAGGGATTATCGGAGATGATGTGATTGTGCTGGGTAGATTGCTAATCTATAAAGACTACGATGAGCTCTGATGTTCGAGTTGATCGTGGATTCCAATTGTTGTAGCCTTCTTTATTTTGTTTCATGGAAAGCCTTTTGTAGTACTACTTTATAGGAACTTGTACTTGTATATATATTTCTCTTTTTGATACTCTGTTTGGTAGCTCCATATTCCATTGACACCAGGTTTTGGATTTGGGTTGTATATATTTATTTCTACCTTTTGTTAGCTTCTTCTATTGTTTATTACCTGTTTATTATTTTTGATCATTTGTGTCCAATTGTGGGTAGCTCAGACTGTAGGGACAATCTTATCTACGGGAGGGTTGTATACGCAAGCATGAACCAAAATTTTGGGTTGTGACATTTCATTAACTTATTTAGTCCAAGTTGTCAATCGAGTACCTAATACTTATACTTTGCACACGTTTTTGGGTCTGCACTAGGTACTATAACCTTTTTAGCCTTGGAGTTCTAGCTTAATGATGGACGTTGGGTATAAATAACTACCTTGTTTTACCCTCAATAATATTCGAGCAAGTATATCATTACACCTAAGATATTACTGGTTCTTAGATATTGACTCAAGTTGACTCAAGGATATGGAATTCAAAACCTCTATTGTCCCTCATGGTCTAGATAGTAGCCAACAGAGGGGTTTCTATTTGGGACTTTTGTCGGTCCTACCTTTGTGAGCTTGGTTTCGAGTGGAGCATACGCCTTCGCCTTGTACCGCTCCTACATCATCTCTGTGTATTTTATTGCATTTATTTTTTGGGTGTACTCTTTCGTCTTATGGGGTTCCATAAGGGTGAGATTGACTTTTTTGTACCTGCCTTGCTACAGGGGATTAGTAAGGTTTTTTAGCTACACTTATTTTTTACTATTTCTCTTTCCCTTTTATTTTGATGTTATGGTTAGCTATTTACTGATCATCCTTACCTAGTGTGATATGATTTGGATCCCATAGGAACCTCATTCTTTGCACGCTGGACTCCTTAGACAAGAGCCTCATTGCAAATTCTATTTCATGTTGGAGACAAATCTCTTGAACTCCTCCTTTGAGACTCAACTAATCATTACCCTACAAAAATAGAAGAATAGGTACTAGTCAAGGTGCTTGTTCCTCGGTAAGTTCTCATCATGAGTTTACAAGGCATGTCGGTTCTATCATTAAACAACATCTTATGATTCAGAACCCACCCATCCTTAATTCTTACAAGGATCAACTCCTTATTTCCTCCCTCAACAATTTCTTTTTTCGTTCTCCTCAGAGTCTCCTCATGATAGCATAGTCCTCTTTCACGACATAGGGTTTCAAGGATTCAATTCTAATTGTGTACCCATCAAACACAAAGGAGTACCTGTTGGGCATATCATGAGAATTGACACACCTTTCTACTAACCACCGAAACCCAAACAACACATGAAAAAATCACATTGGTATTATATCATATAGTATCTCCTCTCGGTATTTACCAATGCTCAACTTCAAACTCACTTGCTTTGTTACTTCTACGTCACAACCATTATTGAACCAAGTACACCATTTAAGTTTGTATGGATTGTAATGAGGTTGAGTGGGGAGTTTCAAGCTCTCCACCAAGTGGTGACTAACAACATCCACACTACTAATATCCTAAATGGCCAAGGAGCATACCCGGTACAATATCTTACATCTTGCATGGAATTGCTTCATGTTGGGGTCAAACTCCTCTTAATAGAGGTCCTTCGTAACCTTCATTCACAAGAAATATTCCTATCAACCTCCAATTTTACCAATTTGTCCATTGAGAGTTCTTCAACATGATCTCCCTTAGGCTCCTTTGCTTCCTTTGTAGGAACAATGATGGAACAAGGTGCATCACGTAAGATAACCTTAGACCATTTGTGAGGACATTCTTCTACCTTGCATCTACCATTATTATGACTTTCATAGCATCAAATATTAGGTGGACTAGGAAAATAAGGTATTTCAAGATTACCTCTAACTCCATTTTGTGCAACATGGCCTTCATACCCTTCGGATTCTCTGCACTCCTCACCAACAATGTCATACTCATCACCAACATCATCAAAGATAAGATATTGGTGTTGGTTCTTATGATAATTTTGGGACAATTCTAGGCTTGATGGCTGATAGGGTACATAACAAGATGCACGTGATACGCTTTATAGAGCTTCATGGATCAAGGATTGGGTCTCCATAAAGGAGTGAGGCCTTTGTAGTTGGAGGTTGGTTATGGAAAATACAGGGAGTGCACTTGGTTCACTTAGGATGAATTGTCATATATTTGGAAAGTGGGGTTCAAGTAGGATTGGGATGGTTTATGAGTATCAAAAGAACAAGTCCTCTTTATATCACCCCCCTTTCTTAGCTCTAAGCCACCCATATCCGTAGGCACTGAGAATGATCTCCTGATACCTTTCGACTGTCTCCGAGATCCCCTATACCCTTGACTTCTAGGTTCAATCTATACCTCAATTTATCTTTGATTTAAATGAGACATAGCACAAGACGAAGAAGATATCTACCCTCACTACCTTCCATGTCATCCCCACATTCCTTTGAGGTCTTGTAAGATATTTGAAGGAATGCATGGTACCTCCCATTGTCTTCCAAACCATGTAATGAATTGTGAGGACTTTCCTCTTCACTACCATACTCATAACCATGCTCTTCAACTCCATTGACTTCTCCATAGGAGCTATGAAAATCCTCAACTTCATTTTCACTCTATGAATAGGAGACCATTTCATCATGTTGATCCAAGGCACAACGATAAATATAGTGTTTGGGGACTTCACCATTAAACTAATGTATTTCACATTCATGCTGACAATGACTATCATAGTCCTCATAGTCATCACTCTCGGATTCATGAGTTTCTCCATCATAACTATCATAAGCCCCACACTGTTCATCTTCATGATCACAGGATCCATCTTCATATGTGTAGGCACCATAATGGCTCTTATGTGTGGAGTAACCATCATAGCACTCACACGATTAACTATCCATCCCATGAATATCATCATCGTATCCATTGCTCCCATTGTCACTTTTACACTCGCTCATAGAGTCAACATCAAATTCTCGAAGCTATGGATGATATTTTCTTTGTATTCCTTTGTGAGTACCTAAAAATGAGAAAAAAATTGGTAGTAAAATTCCTCAAGTCACTCTTTGTGGTACACTCACCTTACCTTTATGGTGCATCTTGAAATTGCTTCCAAACTAGTGTCACTTAACCAATTCAAGGCTATTGGTACTGTGGTAGAGTGATTCTTGTTGACATGACAATGGACTAAAGTAATATCATACATGAATCAAGAAAGTTCAACGAAATTAAACACAAAAAATGCTTGAAAGAATTAGTAATAAAGAAGTGAATTCAATATGAACTACTACTCAATTAGTATGAATGAATACTAATCGATTACTAGTTGAGAAGATATGTAAATCGAATGAGGAAACTTGATTCCAAGGTTGGACTTACCTTTCAACACTTAGTGATTTTAGATGTGTAGAAAATCAATCTAAACCTTAGGTACTTGAATTTATCTAAGAAAGGATGTTACCATATGCTTTGGAACACTTTAGGACCAATTTTCAATTGTTGTTGACCATTATCAAAGGGGGCGGACCGCCGTCCAAGAGGCTCCAATGCTATTCTTGGCAGCAAGGGGGATTATGGTAGCAGGTGACCACCATCGAAGGGGTGGACCTCTGTCCTCAAGGGTGATGGGAGGCGGTGGTAGTGGACTGGCTACCATCTTTGGTAGTCCACCTGTGGCTTGCATGAGATTTCTCCTTTTTTGTAATTACTCTTGTACCCCCGTGCCTTATGTTTTCCCACTAAATTACCCTTAACAAGAAACACCTTTTGTACTTAATTTCACACCCGTCTTGGATCAAACAACAAAACTTGATGATCTTCAATCAACACACTTAATTTTCAACCAAGAACACTAAAGTTTCAAAATCACTCAAATCAAACCGGATTTAAAAGAAAATTGAAACCTAGGGTCCTTATTACTTGGATAATAAAATTATCAAGTCCCAAATACAAAACCTCAACTTTTGACTTAAGTTAGATGGATCAAATGTACCGAATCTTCATCTTCTTCACATGAATGGATGAAGAACACGCATGAACAAGTTGAAGATTCCAAAATCCAACTACTCCCAAAAGAGCTCCGATTCACGTAAAATTTCAACCACAAACTCTCTTCAATATAGGGAACAAACCCCAATTCTTCTCAATTCTCAATTCAATACTAAAGTTAAACCCATTTGTTCTTCACTTTCAAGTTCGAAGAACATCATGGATGTTCATCCTCTAAAATTGGGAAATCTATCAAATCAAGTCCAAACTTCACCAAATATTTTCTGCAAGCTCTTTGAAATATGTTAAACACTTCTAGTAACTTTTGGAACTTTGAAAACCAATGAATCACCACGGAAATGGAGCTTCAAAATCGGGTTCAATATGAACACCCCAAAAGTTGACTTTAATCAAACCAACTCCAAATTATACAAAAATTGATTTCCACACTCCTCCAAGTATAAGAAATAATCCTATCAATTTTTGGAGCCTGAAAACCAATAAAATCAAGCATAATTTGAGTTAAAAAATCTAAAAACTAAGAACATGAAGAACTTAGAATTCAGATTTTAGAAACTTACCAAAACTCCACCAAGCTCTACCAAATTTAAACGTCGAGCTCCTTGATATGTAAGAAAAACTTCTCTTCACTAAAAAACTGCAGATTTCAACATATCAACTCCAAAATTAAGCTCAAAATTCAGATTAAAAAGAAGAAGATGAAGAACACCAAAATTGCAATTACCATAACTCTTCTACAATTCGAATGAAATCCGAACTAGACAATCCTTGAAACTTTTAATTGATGAATTTCAGCTTCAAATCTTCTTCCATTGATCACAATTTAAATTCATGTTCAAGCTTAATTTCCAACAATGATAGATATGGTAATTCAACTCCAAATTGATTCAAATTTAAGATATGTGACTGAGCTACTAAGATAAGAATTCCCAGTAATCCAAATCGACAAAAAACATTAATTGAGTAGAATCAAATTTTCAAAATTTTTGGAATTTTCAGATTTTTGATTTTTTTTTTTATGATTTTGAGATTTATAATTTAGGATTGTTATCTACTGAAACAAATTATGAACATAGGCTTTGATACAAAATGATATGATTTTGATATAGGGGTTCGAATCAAAGATCCGCAAAAATGAAAATGAAGATATGTGAATTCGTTGAATTTGTGAGAAATTGAAGAATCCAGAATAATCATTGACAAATTAATACTATTAATATACCCATAATAGCAACAACTCAATAATGAATTAACATAACAAAGTTTGAAAGCAATTAGAATATATCCAAACTCCTAACTCTCTCAAAAATAATAGACAATCGATTCAACACGACGTCTATTAACTATGAGTGTATACCTATGTTGGGAATCCTCCCACTAACACTAAACTATGATCTTAGAAGCTTTAAGACAAAGGATTTAGAAAGAGCAATCTTCCTCATTCCATGTAGTCTCCTTATCAATTTGAATGATAATTTATTTATAGAATATAAGTTTCATTATTACACTTGGGCCCAAAGTGACCCATAATATCAAATTACCCCCTATACGTTTGGGCCTCTACAAATTAAGCTCTAATTATCTGCCAAAGCTTCCCAAGCTATTCTCCACATTCAGGTTTTTATCCTTTGGATCTAAATTTTGTAATTTAGATCTCCATTTGGTTCGTCCATCGAATCTATATCTTGGGTAATCATGACAAGACCATGAAGTATAGGTCTAGCACAATTGGTGCCACTCGATATCATCTCATAGTGGGTTTTCCTGGTGCTTTATTTGTCTTTGGACAATTTCATTCCATTTTCAAGCTATTGATGTTACTGATCCACTGCCAAATTTCTCTATCTACTTCCTCATACTATTGTCTTATCTTATTATTATTATTGCTTCAAGGACCCTAAGAATGTCCTCTTATTTTCTTACCCGAGACCTATGTTATTGTTTGTAGCTAGTTGTACTTACTTGTGATCTATATCATTCTTGTCCCTTCTTTATATAGATTGATTCCTTTTTTACTTATATTTTCTTTTTATGACTTACTTCCTTTACTATTTGCAATTTATCGTTTTAACATCTTATATGTGTCATTCAGCCTATGATGCCTACTGGGTACTCATTTCTTTAGACATCTATTCTCATACTACATTTCTACATCTTCCTAGTGATGATTATAGTATGAACTTTTCCACTGACATTGTTTATTATGACAACATTTGGTAACTTTAGAGATTGAGAGTGAGACCCCAGCGACCAGAGTTACTTGCTTCTCCTCAGTTGGGCCATTGTTTATTTAGTATTTAGACACAGCCTTGTATATTGGCTATTGCACTTCTAGTACTCTATATCTTAGTGTCTTATGTATTGTGAATACAATGTCATTGGTTTGGATTTAGTTTACTTCATTATCATGTTTTACTCCTCTTCTCTCTCCTACTCCATATTTATTACTTTTCTTTATTAGTGGTTGTCTGTTGATTTTCCTATAGGTGTGTTGTAGATGCCACCATGACCATAGATATTGGAGTATGATAGCTTGATATCGGAGCCTAAATTTATTAGTATCAAGGGTATAGTAGTCAATGACTAGTAGAGTCTTGTGAATGGTGCGGAGACGTCAGTATCCTATTTTTAGGAACTACAGTGGAATTCAAGGAATATAACTCCTTTTTTATATCATATATCGTGATTATATCCTAGATGGTTTCTTGAAAATTTTATGTTTTCTCTTTATTCTTCTATAGATGGTGTGTACGAAATTGTTATATAAGGACGAGGGCGAACGTTCCACATTAGCAACTAGGGCTCTGCTAGGTTATGATAGATTTCGACCTTGAGATCAATGGCATGCTTGTAATACAACACCTGAGAGAGATACAACACCAGTTAGGGCTCCAAAGATAGATGTGATCCAGAGTTGGTTCCAAACTAGTAACCACCTGAGTGTCCACCTTAATAGTCAGTGGTACTGGGGATAGACCAAGCACTATCAATATTAGCACTATATTCCACACTATATATTTGGGGTAACTTACTAAGTTATCCATTATATTTTGGGGACAACCATTAGATGGGACTCAGATGCCCGCTCAGGTAGAAGCCTAGCTGTCGCAGCTCTCCCTGCTCAGACCCTACCAATTCATACTATTGCTTATCCTTCAACACCACAACCACTAATGAACAAAGGTGGATCAGAAGTTAATGAGTAGATTCCTTTGATTTGATCCATTGAGGTTTTCTAGAATCCCTTAAGAGGATTTCCATGGGTTTATATCGATTACGAGGGGAAGTTTGATGGTGGACAAAATAACACTCGTTGATCCTAATTTTGTTACAAAAATACTTGTCTTCTTAACATTTTTGCTAAATTATGATATAAACTTTGTTGATTTTTTGGTGAAATCATGAACCTAAGGAAACTAAGGAAAAAGATCTAAAATGCACAATTTTGGAGAAATGTGTGAATATGGCAGACAAAGATTCCCCACCACTATCACAGACGATGGACCACTGTTTTGAGCTACCATTTCCACACATAACAGGAATGTCTAGAAATTCTACTAAAAGAGATGGCGGTCTAGTTTTTTAAACGGAGGACCGCCGTCCATCTTGGAAGTCATCCTCATCCCACTTAGAGGTATTGTCATCCCACCAGGAGGTACTGTTATCCAAGTGAAAGTGCTGCATTCAAGTATTGGAAACTTTGTCCAAGAAAGCATCCTATGAATGACATGACGGACCACCTTCCTAGATGGTGGTGGGATTTTTAAGCCGATGTTATGGGATTATTAGCTGAAAGTGTACATTTTTGGTGCGCATCACAATTTTGAACATTTTTAGGATATCAAGACATTTACATAGCTTTCGAGAGTGAGAGAAAAAATCCATAAGAAACATTTGAGTTAATTTTGGTTTTGATCTTAGACTCAAGGTTTCCATTGAATAGATTTATACTTGTTTGAAGGATTTCAAATTGCTAATCTTCAAGGAAGGATGGTTATGAACCGTTAAATGTTAATCTCTTTTACTTTTTTGATGCTTGGATAATTTTCTTTCTTGGGAGTGTGCATGATGATGGGTGTTAATTAATAACTATGGGTGTTGGGATTTTAGCTGTTTTTTGTGATTTTGATTATGTCTATATTAGTAATTTCATGTTTAATAAGAATTTGAGGTTGCAAACTTGAATTGAATTATTATCCAAGGCTAGTCACCATGGGAGTCAGACTTGCTCTTGAGAATTTGTCAATAACATCAAAATGGGTTTAAATCCCATCTGATTAATAGGCTTAGAGATAAGTTATTAAAAAATAAAGCAATGGGTTGGTTTGTAAATTGTGTTCATCTTGTCAAGAGACTATAATGACCACCAAGGGCATTAAAATAGAGTTGTTCTAAGCGTCCACTTATTGTAGCTTATCCAAATCGTTATATGCAATTCATGCTATGTCCCAAATACCCACATTGGAAATTAACTACATCAATGCACACCTCCAAGCCCACTTAACACTATTGAATTAATTCAATTGTGTATTTTTTCGATAATACTTTTGTGATTCGAAGATTTCCCAAATTCATAGAAATAAAATCCCCCTAATTTTATTTTTCTGTTTATCGAAGTTAATTATAAATCAATTAGAGGATTCTAAAACTTTAGTTTAAATTGAACTATTTCACTCCTCTAGTGTTCAACTCCGACCACTCGTTGGGAATTAATCTTGACAATAACCATTGTATTTTATATACATTTGGGTATTATCAATTTTAACATCGTTGTTGGGGAGTGAAGAGTTTAAGTTCACTGTGTTATTGTTAGTCTTCACTTTGTTTTCTAGTAGATTAAATTTTACATGGTTCCTCTTTGTTATCATAGCAGGCGATAACATGAATTGGAGCAGCCACGGATGTCGGTCTTATAACTGGGAAGGATCCAAAATGGAGGATGATGGAATTAATAATACTAGATTCTCTAGTGCAATTCATCTTCCCGAATATGAGGGAAATAAAGTATTCATTTGACAAGCACTATGCTTCACTTGATTCAGATGAAAGGGCTGTTTGGTGGCTTGCCACATGAAAATCCCCATGCACACTTGAAAATTTTTCTGGAAGTGTGTGCTTTGTTCATCATTGCCAACATCTCCCAAGAGTCACTTTGAATGCGACTCTTTTCATTCTATTTGATTGGAGAAGCTATGATGTGGTTGTGGGAGTCACCCAATTGGTTAATTACAAGTTGGGAGGAATTGAAGCATTCATTCTTGATTAGATTTTCCCACCTTCCCGAATGATATAACTTTGGGTTGTAATAACCCATTTTTTGTCTAGTCACCAAGATTTATGAAAGAAGTTGCAAGATGTGCGGACCATGAGTTTCCTGATAAAGTTCTACTTCAAATTTTTAATCAAGAACTATGTCCTTTTATTAAGACACTAGAAAAAAATTTGGTAAGAGGTTCAATAGAAAATGCTACCTTTAGATCGGTCACTTTTCTTCTCGATGAGTTAGCCACCAACAATAGAGCGTGGCATACTTGGGATGTAGAGGTGGAAATAGGTGCTCCCTCATTATCTCTAGTTCACTACAATTCAAGTATAACAGAGGATATTGAGGAGAAGATGGCCAAGCTAATGACACAAATGGAAATCATCACCAAACTTGTCATGGGTGCTCCAACCAAAGCCATAAATGCAACTAATGAAAAGATGAAAGGTTTAAAGAAGAAGAAGAGTTTGCAACTTTATATCATGAAGAAATGAAATTCATTACTGGACAAGGGATGGGTTCTCGGCTGGCCTATCAACAGTAAGCCAGGAATCAAGGTTAGAACAAATAGAAGAGTCGAAATTGGTATGCAAAAGGAGTGAAAAAATAAACAAAATGTCCTCGACCGCTATCGTGATTAGGAAGTTAAAACCGAAGAAGAGCACTATATCTCTCCAAATAAAAGGGATAAAACACAAGAATTTGAAAGATTCATTGTCCACATCCAATATGGGAGCAATTTTAGCTAAAATACTTTAAAAAGTAAATGGGACTGACAAAGATATTAGGAGCATGAATAAAGATATGCATGGAATGAAAGAGGGCATATCCTTAATGAAACAAATGGTATCATCTCATGCTACCACCATCAAGAAACTCAAAGGACAAATGGAAAAAATATCAGCTCAATTGAACCCTCATCAAAGGGGGTGCTTCCAAGTGACACAGTATCAAACCTGAAAAACAAGAATTGCATGACCGTTGTCACACGTAGAAATAAAGTGGTACTAGAGGACGATGAGGAAATTTCTACACCAAATGGTGATGAAAAAAGTGGAAACATAATCCACCAAAGAGTAAGGGAGGAAAAGCAGTTGTGGAAGATAAACAACCAAAGGAAGGTGATGATGTGGTGCTAAAAGAGCCAAATGAATATGGGAAGAGTGATATTCCTCAAGTAAAGTAACCCGATGTTGAAGAAAAGGTGGTGTAAAACTCCATAAAGAAGATTTTCCCAAAGGTAAGCCCACCTTTTCCCCAAAGATTTAAAAAAGGAAATGAGGATGCTAAATTTCAAAAAATTTTGTCCACGTTCAGAAGTTTTTCAATCAACATCCCATTGATTGATGCATTGATGCAAATGACAGGCTATTTCGATTCATGAAAGAGTTGGTGATAAAGAAGAGATGCCTTGATTTTTAGATCGTTGAAGTATCACGCAATTGTTGTGCTATAGTGACCAACACCTTGATGGTCAAGAAGGAAGATCCTGGTGCATTCAAAATCCCATGTACTGTTGGTATGCCAAGGCACTATGTGATATGGGAGCAAGAATCAACTTCATGCCATATTCTATTTACAAGAAACTGGGTCTGGGAGTGCCAATGTCGACCACTCCGAGAATCTTGATGGCAGATTGCTCAATTAAGTAACCCAATGGAAATTTATTTGATGTGTTGGTCAAGGTGGACAAATTTATATTTCCTTCCGACTTTATGGTTCTGGATTATAAGGTTGATCTTGAAATACCAATTATATTAGGGCAACCTTTACTTGGTACAGGAAGGGCGCTTGCTAATGTTGAGAGCAGTGAGCTCAAGTTTGGAGTAAATAATGAAGAAATAATGTTCACTATGTGCAAATAAATGAAGCAAACAAACAAACTTCACATTGTGGTGGTAATTGATGTGGTTGATGAGGATGTAACATAAATAACCGAGGTAGAAAGCCTTGGTGAATCTCTTGCTGTTGTGCCTTTAAATTATGATGGAGATGAGGTCACTGATTATGATGAAGTTGTGGCATCTAGCAATGTTTGGGATCCTACTAAAGGAACTAAACAAAGCTTTATGTTAACTTGAAAGATCAGGTTAGCCCACCCGCAAAGCCCTCAATTGAAGAGCCTCCAAAGCTAGAGGTTAAAATCCTTCCCACTCACTAGAAATATCTTTTTTTGAGAAATGATAACAGGTTGCCAGTAATCATATCATCATCTTTGTTAGAATGTCAAGTTGAAGCTTTGGGTCAGTTTTAAGAAGGTTCATTAAGGACATCAGATTGTTGATTGCAGACATCATTGGAAAATACTCAACTTCTAAACACTTTTCTCAACCAATTACAACTCCAAACGGATCGAACACCTCAAAATTGAAGAACACCAACAAAAATATCTATGAAGATCTTCAAGAGCACTATGAACACTTCAAAAATTAAAATTTCCCAAATCACCTCGAAATTTGATGAAACTTGATTTCTATATTACTATTGCATTCTAGAACTCAATTACAAACTCTCAAATAATAATTCCAAAGTTGATGATAGAAATTTGGATTAAATGTACTTTTTCCTCATGTTCTTCACTTGAATGTTCATATGAACATGAAGAACATCCTGAACTTAAAATCTTCAACCCTATCCAAATCAATTCGGAATTTCACAAAATATCAACCACGAATTCCTCAACTTATGGTTAATGTTTTCCATCACATTTTAACCACAAATTCAACTCGAAATTGCTCTAATCGATCCGACTTTGTTTCAAGATTAAGAACACTTATGAACAATGATGTTCAAGCTTGAAACCCACTCAAATATCCCCAAATTTGATTCCCACACTCTTGAGATGTGAGGAACATGAATTTACACTTCTCAATCAAAAACACTACCAAATATATCTAGATCTGATCTTGAAATTTTTTATCAAATATGAACTTCAACCAAAAACCAAATTTTAGTTCGTCCCTAAATTCAACTCTAAATTTGATAAAAATTGGGGTACACGGTCCTTGAAACTCAGCTTGAAGATTGAACCACTTTGTTTTTCTAAATCAATTCAGAATTTTAACAAATTCGAAATTAATTCAAACTCAAAATTGGTAACAATGGTAGAACCCCCAAATCAA
>JBDJHY010233955.1:0-10967 GCA_039654485.1 Withania somnifera
TGTTTTACTTTCTCACTTGTTTTTTTGTTGTTATCTCATGGTAGTATAGGATGTTAGCTGGTGAGCATGACTTGTTTGTACCTTCGGTATTATAAGATGTCAGCAGGTAAGCATGACTTGTTTGTACCTTCTGCTAGTATGGGATGCCAATGGGTTATATCAAATTTTGTTGTTCCTCTAATTGATTTGATTAACTATTCCTTTCTATTCTCTTTCTCATGACTTTATTAGGTAGTTATGTGTGGGTTTACATTTGATTATGCCTTTTGCTTCCTTTATTGAGGTTGCCAGTACACCGTCCTTATTTGTTTTCTTTAATTGATTATCTATTGTAAGGACTGAGTTATTCTTTCACATCTTTATCTTAGTTCTTCTATTATTGTTGCTAGCTAGATCCATTATTTTCTCTTTGTTTATTCTACATTATCAATTGCTAGCATTACCTTCCTACACTTATGATTTTGACTTCTTTGACTAACTATCTTCATTATATGCTATTTATTGCTTTATTTTTCATATGGGCCAAGTCGACCGATGATTCCTTCTGGGTACCCAATTACTTTGGTAGTTTGGTACTCTACCACATTCTGTATCTTTCTAATCCAGATCTGAGTATGAGTAAGAGGCGCGATTCCTGAGGTTTGTGATGTTATTCAAATTCTAAGGTAAAGAGTGATCTGACATTCAAGACCTCACTTTATCTTTCCCCTTTAGCTGGTTATTACTTATTTTGTATTCCAAAAGCAAATGATGTATTTATATTATATTTTTTATTTATTTTTTAGTGGCTTATGTACTAGAACACCGGATTTTGAGGATTTCTTTTACTATATTTGACTTCCACGTGTTCTTTCCTTACTTATGCTATTATCTTCCGCTTTTGCTTATTTCTTTTTCTTTCTGTACTTGTTGGGTTTTTCTCTAACGATGGGATGTAGGTGCCTCATGATCAGGGAAATTGGATCGTGAGAAATACTTATGAAAATTTTAATTATATACTTATTGAATAGGAACTCGCGCAATAGTCGTACACTAAACTAGTTATGTATTAAAATATAGGGTCGTCATAAAATGAGGCCCTATGTAGTGGCCTTAGTTTCCTAATTGTTGATCTAGTCTGGGTGATTCTTCCCATCTATTCTAACTTCGATCAATTGAGTTACCTAATATTTGTTGCTAGTATAAGGAGACAGGTATCCATGCTACAAGTGTTTTTGTCCCCCCCAAAAAAGAAGTAATGGTTCTCAAAGAAAGTTCAATTGGTGGAATTTTTTTATTTGACCGTTTGACCTTAAACTATGGCAAAAGCATGCAGTGCAAATTAGCGAACTATCCTGTTTGATTAAATAGTTAAGTCTAATTATAGAAGGAACTTAATTATTGTGTATTTAAATTTTTAATACAATTAGTTATTTATAAAATAATTATACATATATTTGTTATAATTATCAATTAATCACCTAATAAAAATAATGTGAACTACAGTTATCATATAAAAAATTTCACGCTATTTCTTATCATATAAATTTAAATCCGTTAAGACTCATTCGTCAACTCAATACTGGTTCAATATTCCATTCAAAGATGAAATGCTACTTTTCCCACTCTAACCATAGTCCGTACGAGTGTAAACAAGCACCAATTTTGAATATAGTAAAATATGATGAAGCAATTTTAGAAAGTTAATCAAATTCATAAGGCGTTAGTTGAAATAAAAGTAAATTTCTTTCCTCAATTCTAAAGAAAAAAAATTATTCTTTGGTTGACTACTAATTATTAAAATGTGTCCAATCATACCAACACTTAGGATTGTCAAAACAAAAATCAAATTCCTCTGCCCTTCTCCCTTTAATTTGTTTTTGACATTCTGACAAGTATGAGAGGATTTCTTCTCTTGATGAGTTTCCATAAAATGAGATCTAGGATTTCCCTTTTATTTTTTTAGATTCGAGATTAAGATTATTTCCTAAGGCTTCTCAAACTCTCTAAAGGGAATTGTTGGAACTGAGATCTCTAGCTACTGGATTTCTCTCTTACACTCGGCATTTGTGTATTATATCTCCTAATACCACTAATGAAGTCCATATTTTTTAGATTCCAACCTACTTAAGAATCCTTTTCACCATTTTGTCTTAAGGAGACCAACCCCTGGAGTACAGAAAGAAGAACCTGGAACCCCCACAATATTCAAAACCCTTGTTTTAGACACTCCAAGGCCGCTCCCTCTCTCACAGCCTGTCAGGATCTATTTATAAGCAATGAGATTAGGTTTTTTTAGGGGATGAAATTAAGGGGAAAACAAAATATAGGTGGCATGTTCCAAAGCACCACTGTACGAAAATCACCGTCAAATAGGTGAAATTCACCCCGAGGTTTTGAATTCAAAAATTTGGAATGGTATTTTTTGTCATAACCAATAGTAAGGCCTCAATGTTTTACTATACCAGTACGAAAATCATGTAATACAACTGTGAAATGTATGAATTTGAGAGAAAAGAAAAGATTAGCATTTTAATGCTTAAAGAATCTTTCGAATGAAATATAACTCACTAGTCATACTTTAACAGAGAAAATGATGAGGTTGTGTAGAATTTTAACCCTAGCATAGTTTTGGCAAGGAAAAAAAAATATTAAAGGTCATTGGCGTCAATTTTGACAGAACCGTTTGGGATTTTTGACTGTTCTTCGCTTCTAGATAGTATGAAGAGAGAGATAGAGGGGTGAACTTAGAGAGAGATAGTGTATAGGGTAGTTGTAAGGGTTTCTTTAGGCACATACAAGGTCATTTGGTTTCTTCGATGATACCTTTTTTTTCAAGGGATGGCCTTGTGGTGTATAAAACCTTTTTTTTAGTATTTCGCGCATGGAATGCAGAATCAAAAATATAAGGTAAAAAATAGATAAGTTTTTTACTGGTTTCAAAATCAAAGGAACTTCAAAAATCAATTCATGAAATTTTAAATAGGAAATAATTCAAATCATCTTATTCTTGAAAAAATAGGTCTTATTAAATATAAACTCTGTCAATTTTTGGTTCAAAAACTAGATTTTGTAAAAATAGGATTTTAAATTAATTCCTGATAAAAAAATCTACATCCATCTCAAATCCTTGTAAAATACATACTCCTATGCATATTAAACATCTAGACATATATTTCATCAATGAGTTATGAAAAAGAGTTTTTTGATTGGTTCTGAAAAAATAACTAGAATTTTGCTGAAATAGCCCTTTTGTCAATTGCATACTAAGTATATTAGAATAAGATCAAATTCACTTGAAAATTATATATACATCTGTATATATTTAACATACAGATATATATTTTCTAGAAAACACTTGGTGATTAATTTTCAAAATTTAACAATCTCAGATTTTGTAATATTAGCTTATCTATATCATTTAAAATTATAAGCTAGAAAATTAATCAAATCGGAGAAGGTAAAAATTGGTTGTCAAAGGGGTACTACTGTTGTGTTTATAGAAAGGAGGGATGGTTGGCATCTCCCCTGATAGGGTTACAATTAAGAATATGTATTCCCTTCCCAGGTTCGAAGATTTTTCAAAGATTGATTTGAGGTAGGACTACTATCAGTTGAGTTTAGGGCTTTGGATGTCCCTAAGACAATATTTAGTACCCGATATAGTCAGTACAACTATTTAGTGATGTATTTTTAGGTTTATCAATTCCCCTGTAGCATTCATGGAGTTGATGAACAAAATGTCTCGACCTTCTTTATATTTCATTGTTATTGACTTTATTGATGACATCTTAGTCTATTGGAGGAGTGAGACAGACCATGTTTGACATTTGAGGATTGTACTCTAGTGACTGAGAGAGGACAACTTTGATACAAAATAAATCAGTATGATTCTTGTGACACATGGTGTCCAAAGATGGAATGTTGGTCGATCCGACCAAGATTAAGGCAGTCCGTGTTTGGAATGGGTCTACTTCTCCTACATAGATTCATAGCTTCGTTGGCTTAGAAGGGAATTATTGCAGTTTTTAAGGGGTTTTCTTCTATTGCAGCTACATTGACTTAGTTAACCAAGAAGAATGTTTTATTTAAGTGGGAAAATGAATGCAAGGAGAGCTCCCTGAGGATTATGAACTTATTTAATTCAACCCAGTATTGACCTTGCTTATAGAGGGTGAGCCTTTAACCATTTATTGTGATGCTTCTCAAGTGGTTTTGGGTGGAGTGTGTATGCAAAAGGGAAATGTTATTGCATATTCTTATAAATAGATGAAGACCCATAAGAAGGACTACCCTACACATGATCTTGAGTTGACATCCCTATTATTTGTATTAGAATTAGGGCATCCTTACTTATGTGGAGATCATTGGGAGGTATTCACTAACCATAAGAGTCTTACGTATAGATTCAATCAAAGCGATCTGAACATAAGGTAGGGAGGGTGGATTGTGTTGCTAAAGGATTAAGATATGACTATTTTATACCACCCCGGTAAGGCTGATGTAGTAGCTGATGCTTTTAGTAGGAAATAAGCTAGTATGGGTAGTCTTGCATTGATTCAGGAAGATATGCGACCTTTAGCTAGGAAGATGCATAGTTTGGTGATAGTTTGGTTTGATTGCAGATTCTATGTAGTGGTGGTATGTCATAACCAATTTACTCAGGTCATTATGGAACCTACTATCCTACCAGAAGGAGAAACAACCCTATTGCCCAGATTTGTAAGCGTGAGATCCTATAACAAATAAGGTACGTAGAAGCACAATAAGCGAAAGTATAAACGAGAAGAGTTGGAGGAAAAGAAATAACATAACATAAATAGAGTCAACAAACCTTCCAAGACGTGGTATGGGTATATACAAAGCCACTAATAGTATAGGGTACGAGGTATAAGTCAAAAAATACAAGGACTGTCTCTAAAAATACAAAATAAAAAAAATAAACACCGATGTTATGTAGGCTAGGCTAGACGTCCAAAGATCACCCTGAATCTCTTGAAAGCAACAACGAGGAAGCATGAACAACAGAGTCAACAGTGAGTAGTAGTACTCGGATTTGCACTAGGGTTACAAAAGTTTAGCATGAGTACAAGTCACTGAAGCAATAAGCACCTAAAAGTATTTGAGGGACCATTGGATACATAAAAAGTATAAGCAGAATAAATAACAAGAATGAAAAGGCAACAGGTCACAAAGCAAGTAATTTATTACAAGAAGCTAGCTATATTAAAAAGTAGTAAGAAAGCTTATTGTGTATAAGTAATACCAACTAAATCATAGAGCAGGAACTCAGGTAAGGAGAAAAGGGAATACCTAAAATCCTGGAACCATAAATGAAATAACAATAGTAAAGTAAGAAAAGACAAATAGCAAAGAAGACTATAGGGGAACAATCTTTGTATCGGTAACCTTAAGATATGGAAAGGAATGATACAACAAATACAACATGCACAAGTAAGCTCACAAGGTGAGAATGATCAATAAGTGAAGTCTAATAGTAATATGTGAAGCAGTAAAAGTAGCTAAAACTCTTCAAAGACCTAATGAAAGAGTACAAACAAGATATGCTTACCCCTCCGACATCCCACACTACCGAAGAGTTCATATAGAAGATAAGTGTAATAAAATAAACACAGACACAATTATGTAACAGTTCCTATGTACGCTACTCTTCCATTACCCGAAGTCCTGAAAGGTAAGACCCTTTAGAAGGGCTTCCCCCTAATGCCTCTACTCCAATACATACCCCTCCTTTAGTGTATTTGTCCCCGAAATAAAAAGGTCCATGAAGGTATACCAACCGCATATAAATGCCTAATGTCACAATGATCCTCTTATCTCAATATCCCAGAGCCTCGGGAAGGCTCATATCTCGACATTAAATATCTCATTGCAGTATTACTATATAATAAATCTTGGGAATTCCGTGACATAAGTCTCAGCATTTTAGGGAAATAGGGTTCATAAACCATCAGCGTGAAGTAGTTGAAAAGCTTATACTCATTGCTAAAGCAAAGTCGGGCTAAGTGCCAACAATAATAGTAAATGATAGTACCTAATGGAAGGTGTGGAACCTTGTCTAAAAAAAGTAAAAAAGGTAGTATTAGGGGATCGACATGCGGCCGAGTCTAAAATAAGTAGAAAAGTCACTCATATTATTATTAGTTATTAGAAAGTCCGATTTATATAAATTTTAGTCCACTTATCCATTAATATATGAAAACTTGCCCACAAGGACATATAGTCCCAAATGAATGTGATAATAGGTCCCCGACCTCAACGCAAACTCTGAGAAGGTGAGCATCATGGTGCTCACGATCTCTGAATACATATACAAAAGCAATATCTATAGTTAACCACGCCCTACATAAGATTATTCTAAGCTACTACTAGAACCATTCAATAACCAGCCCAAACCCGAAGTCAAAACAAAATATCCAACTAATGCATCAAAGTTTTACTACTTTTAGAGTCACCTACGGTGGTCACAAGTTCAATACTAGGTCAAAGGCATCATATTACACCGACCGCCATTAAAATTAATAAATGGGGTAGAATAGAATCAACATTCAAGGGTCACAGTATCAACCTAGTAATCGTAACCCATGGATGCCATTTAGCATGATTATATAAGCTATGTTCCAATACTAAGCCCAAGTTTCTTAACTATTTTCCAACAAAAGAAACACTACAACATATGGCAATTATCTTATCTGATGTCAAACATCCTCGAATAAAATATAAACTGAAAAAAATAGGAATATAATCATCAAGAAACAACTAACTATATAAAATATATGAAATTCTAGACTGTATAGGAAATCTTTCCTAAAATGGGCCTAGGGGACCTGCTAACCAGACCCAAAATTGGACATTGCCATAGAGTTCCTGAAAACAACATGAACTGATGCTCTAAAACTAATCATGATTTGATTAGGAATTGGGATCGAAAATTGCCGAAGAAAAAGATATAAAAAGATGTTAAACATTACAAACCTTAAATGGATGAATTACATACAAAAAAGACGACGAGAAGTCGACTGCAAGATGGAAAGTATTCTAATGTACCCACTATGATCCACCAAACACCACCAGAATAAATAATTGACATGAATCAAGAGATGTCTTTTATTTGTGGAATTTACAATTTCCATGGAAATTACAAAAAACAAAAAGAGATTACAACGATGAAAAGAATAAGGAATTAAGCTGCAAAAACAAACCCGACAAACCACAATGAGCTTCAAGCAATTTACAAAGCTTAAAGAGAGAGTAGAGTGAGAAAATTATTGCAACAATGAGTTGAAAGTTCGAGATAAGGGAAATATATATTCTCTAAAATGGTTGCACCTTGGGAAAAAAGGGGTTTTCTTCATGACAAAATCATTACAGGGGCGAAGGGTCTCCCAACCCACTTTCTATCGTAGTTGTGGATAAACCTCTATAGAGGCTAGGGTGTAGGTTTGACTAGGATTTTTAGATGAAAAGTTTCCCTTGTACACCAACTATCTTAGGTGCTAGATAGATGTCGCAGATGAGACACCGAACTTGTGACCAAGGCATAGTTGGTGCAACTGTACCAACTGATGCCTATACTAGAAAAATAAAAATGTTGGAATTTCTCCAATGAATGTTCAATATGATTCCTAGGACTAATATGCATAAACGATTAGTGTATACACACCGAAAATGACATTCTTTACTCAACTGTGCAAATCAAAATCTTATTACGATATAATTTTAGAGAAATGTAGACCACATCAACATTTAACCCCAAACTTTCCTAATATCTACAAAACAACTCGAAATCACATTGGATACCTCAGGAAGCAAACCAACACTCTTCTTAACCCAAACTCAGCATTTGGGAGTTGGTGGTGCAATCATATTTATGATTTAACACTCCAAACATCACATGTTGACAAAAGTCAACTATCTAACTGCTGACTAATTATTTTCTAGTCAAATGAGATAAAATCAACTTTAAAAGCTCCCAAAAACAAGTCAAATGTCCACTTAGGAAAAATTTACATTTCTGAGCTAAACAGAACTATTGGAATTTTACTTAAATATTTCTTAAAATGACAAAAGTAAATGGTTACCTAAGTTCAGAACCTAAACTAGAGAAAGTGAGATAAATATGAATTGATCTTAGAGGAGCTAGACTACCAGTCCCAACAGGTCGTAAATGACTTAGGGAAGCTACCATAGTGCTCTAGAGTGCAAATGAACATGTAAAACACAGAAATGATTGAAAGGTCATTATAAAATCCACTACTAAATAAGACTTTCATCCTTAGAAGTCAAGAAAAACCCAAAAAATGAGGGGAAATAATATGTCTAAAGTCTTGAACAACTTTTGATACTACATCTACATCTAACTCTCAACTTCCCAGGTGGCCTCCTCGATTAGACGGTGTCTATACTGAATTTTAACCTCAGGTATCTCTCTAGATCTCAACCTTCTAACATCATTGGATAAGTTATAAACTGACTCCTTAAAAAACAATAGGCTCTCATCCAATTGCACTAAATCCCAACAGAATATGTGAGACTCATCTGGAATATAGTGTCGCAACATCGATACAAGGAAGATTGGATAAATGGTTGAATACAACAGGGGAAAGGATAACCAGTAGGAAACATCACTAAATCTCTCAAGAGTCTCAAATGGTCAAATATACATAGGGCTAAGCTTTCCTCACCTACTGAATCTCATAACACCATGCACCGGAGATACCTGTAGAAACACCCGATCATCGACCCCAAACTATAAAGCATGGTGTTTATGATCTGCATAGATCCTTTGCCTACTCTATGATGCGTGCAGTCTGTCTTGAATCATCCAAACCAGGTATATAAAATCTCAAAAAAAGTCTGTACTTTAAACTTTAGCCTTAAAACCATCAAACTACACCATAGGTGTCCTACAACGTTTACCCATACAATGGCATATAAATGTTGTAGTGGTATATATTATTATATACAAAATTTCCAAGTCTATATGATGGTCCCATGAAAAAGAAAAATCTAACACACAATCCCTCAACATGTGCTCTAAGACCTGAATGGTCCTCTCGGACTGACAATCAATCTGGGGTAAAACATTGTATTTAATTGAACCTCAGTACCAAACTCTCTCCGAATAATCCTCCTAAAATAGGAGGTAAAATTTTTGCCTCAATAAGATATAGTGGATCCCAGAACACCATATAAGTGAACCACCTTATAGAGATAAAAATTAGCCAACTACTCAACACTGTAAGATAAATAAACTGGGATGAAGTCTGTTGACTTAGTCATCTTGTCAATGATAAACCAAATGGAGTCATGACAACTAGAAGTATGAGGAAACCTGAGATAAAGTCTATTATCACACTCTCCCACTTCCAAGTAGGAATAGGGAGTCTTTTCGTCAAACCTCTAAGCCTAAAGTGCAAAAATTTAACCTACTGGCAGTTCAAATAATAAGAAACATACTCCTCAATATCCCTTATTCATCCTACTCCACCAATACAATTGTTGCAAGTCATTATACATCTTATCTATACCTAGATGAATCAAATATCTTGAGTGGTGAGCCTTATGCAAGATCAACTCGATCATACCATCAACCCACGACACAGAAACACAACCATTATATCTTAGAAAGTCACCTGAATTAATAAAAGTCCTGTCGGCCTCACAAGACAATACTTTATCACAATGCATAGTTTTGAGCACTTAGGTACTCTACTAACTATGAGGACAAACATTAACCCTTAGATCAATGTATAGTCCGAATAGACTATTTAGGTTCTTGAGATTATGGTGTGTGCTTGTATTATTGATTTGGGAATCATTAGTATAAACACTTATGGTTAAAAGAGTTTGTTTATAACAACAATATTTAGATGGAACTTTTGAAGAGTTATATTATAGGAAATATAAATCAGTGATTGCTTGGTTTGATGTATTTGAGGTGATAACCCTTAATTCAAATCTACTTCTTAATGCTATATATAAGGTTTGAGTTATTCAAATCTTACTATTGACATCCCAAATTAGACAAAAGAGTTATTATATATAGGTGGATTTGACCCTTAGAGTTCATAGAGGATGGTCATGTTATGCTAAAGGGATCACCTATGAAGGTTTTGATAAGGTTCATGAAAACATTAAAGCTTAGTCTTAAGTTAATTGAACCGTTTGAGATTATGAAATATGTTGGAGAGGTGGCTTATGAGTTAGCTTTACTACCTAGTTTGACAGTGGTACCTCCTACCTTTTATGTTTTTGTGCTTTAAAAATACATTCATGATCATTGTCCTATCATTTATTATGAGTCTATGATGTCGCATCCAGATTTGACTTATAAGGTGGAGCTTATGGCTATTCTAGATAGATGGTTAAGACATCGAGAACTAAGAAAATTGCATTTGTAAGGGTACAATGAAATCATATTCAAATTTTGGAGACTACTTGGGAGATTGAGGTGGATATGCTTGCTTGATAATCATAACTTCTTAAGGCTTTAAGTACTTTCTATCCCTTATATGTTCAACAACGAATATGGTTTCTAGTAGTGGATGATGTAATGACCCTGAAGGTCATTTTTTGCACTTTATAGAAAAATTTCATTTTACACTTGCTATGAGTTTCCCTGAGTTGTATTTTGTTAGTTTACAGGATTGGGTTTAAAATCGAGCCTAAAAATTTTTGAGTTTTTTGGAATTCCTTAGTGATTTAAGGCCTTTACATTAAGAAATTTGAGTTTTGGGACTTCATTTGGATTTTTGAGTCCTTGAGTGGAATTTTTCCAATTGAACTAGCAAGAAATAGTCCTAGGATGAATATCGTTTTTAGTTCTAGAACTTGAATCTTTATTATAACTTATTTGATGGGATATCATTGAGTTTTACAGAAAAAGTTTTACCTGATACACATTTGATGATTGAGTACTCAGAATCAAATTTCATTGATTTTTGTATATGTGAGGTTGAATTTGA
>JBDJHY010233966.1:0-10966 GCA_039654485.1 Withania somnifera
AATAAGGTAAGGTGCAATCATAATCTGTAGGGAAATAACACGTAAATATCAAACCAGGGGGAAATAACTATGGCAACCACTAGAATATGTTGGATAGGATCATCTAACAGTGAATCTAAGCACAAGAAAATCAAGAACAACGTGATACGTTTATGGAGCTCCAGCACAACATACAAATGTAATAATATAATGGTTAAACAGCTAGGCATGGAATCTATGAAGTACACCAATAGAAGATATGATACCAAAAGAAACCTAGCTAGAAGACAACACCTACTAATATCCCATACACCCATTAGGTACAAACAGGCATAAAAGGAACCCAACATGACTCCCCCTTTAGATTGAAGGGCACAAATAAGTGTGAAAGAATGCAATGCAAAGGGTTGCTAAACAGTAAATATCACAATAGTTCCCCCCGCATGCTCATGCTCGAAAATAAGGCACGTGAAGAAGGAACCACGGAGGAACCAAATTGAATACCACTACTCCCTCATATACCCCTTTCTTGGGTTACGGATCATGCCCAACGAATGGCGACCCAGGTTGGCAGGGCCTATGAAAGGACTCGAACCTGTATGCAAGACCTAATAAAAGGCCAACTAAGGCATAGTCACCAGGGCAGAAATGCCAAAAAATGGAGCTCGGCTCATATATGATTATTAGTGGAAAACTCAAGTCCAGACATGTCGACATACCCAAAACATTGTAAAAACCAACTTTCACCATATATGTATTTCTAGAAAATACAGTGAAATTCTAGGTAAATAGAGTCAGATCAGGTGAGAAAATAGCTCCATGTTGGCCATTAGTCATGGAAGATGTACGTGTAGTGGATGAAAAGTCCATTTAGCGACAAAACTAATAAAAACAGACCATAGAATAAGTATCTGACTAAAAATCTCAACCGGTTGTCCACAACCCAAAAACCATACATGCTCGTAAAATAAAACAACAGTCCAGATCGTCTCTAAAGCCACCGGCTAGGATCCAGGGAATAACTGCTAAGATTTAACCACTATTCTTACCCCTCCCCACAAATTATGTTCGAAAGACAGTGCCAAACATGTGGGTAGGGCCACGTATCCCTTAAATAGATAACCAAGATACATAACCAGCAAAATAGGCGATAGGTTGAATTAGTAAATATAGTGGGTCTCCAACTAGTAATCTCAGCCCCGAGCTAGAACCTTACCATAAATATACAATTCTAATACCCAGTCTAAAAAAAGTATACTGTATCCTAGTTGGCATATGAAAAAACCTCAAAAATCATGTTGGAAGATTTCAAAAGTCATGAAAAATCTTGGTACCGTACGAAACTAACAAAAATGTAACCCTCACATCAGAATGAGTAAAATAAGACCCTTATCTCTATAGAAATAGAAGGGAATCAAAACAAAAAATGGGTCTATGGATCCATAGCTCAAAAAAATAAAATATTTATACTAAGTCATTGAGCACAACTCAAAGGTCATATGGTACACAATCGGGCTCAAACCAACAAAAGATGAAGAAGAAACAAGACTAGAAAGTATTTACAACATGCAAAGTTTTGTAATGAAAGAGAAAATAAAAAATTATCAGGTTGAAATAATTGTAGAATCACCAAAACATGTTCCCACGGATCAAAATCACAAGCTAGTCCTTTAATTATGCCTATATCAGCTCTAGAGGTTGAGAAATATGAAGAAGTTTTAAGAAAATGACCAAAAATTCTGAGATGAAACCATCTAGCCGATTTATCAATCACCGAGGTCACTGTTAGACAGTAATTCTAAATTACTCTAAGAGGGGCAAGGAATGGGAATGGAGACCGATTTCGACAAACAAATATGCAAATTGTATGAAAATGATATTTCAGACTGAAGGAAACTGACAAGACGACATTCCAAGGGCATTTGAGAGACGAAATGCCTAGAGTAACAATAACTAAGAAGGAAACAAGTAAATTTAGGGCCTCCAGAACCTTCAAAATAAGTCCGGTCACCTCGAGAAACATACCAAGCTATAGAACTACCATGAACCAAAACTACCACTCCCGACAAGTCACAAATAACTTAGGGTAGCTACTAAAATATTCTAAACACAGAGAAATTGTGAAAACACAAAAATAACACCGAGGGTCATTACATAGTGTTTTTTCAAATAATTACCAGCTAAAAATATATTTTAATTCCAAAACTACTAGTTACTTTTGTAATGGAAATTAGAATATTATTTACTCCTATTTATTCGTTATCTATGTCATGCTAGATGTTTTATGGATACAAGTTATTTAATTCATCGAAGGATTACTTTTTTTCATTTTGGACTGCGAGAGTTTTTCATTTTGATCTCCTTCTTTTTACCAGTAATAGGTATTGGTATATACCCTATTTTCGTTATTTTATTAGTAGTTGACAAGGTTGAAGTTATTATATCTAATTTTTGTATATAATTTATATGACTGAAATAAATAAAAAACCTATATTTGTTTTTAAAAACATTCTTGGACAATGAAATTGAACTACATACGGCAGAAAATTATGTGAATCATCAATACAAAATTTGATTCACACGGTACGAATATTGGTTCATACAATAGATGGTCCTCTCTTGTTTGTGTAATAACTTATGTTGAATTTAATGAGATATTGATGGAAAAGATTACATATTCATAACCATAATAAAAGAATTAGTGAGACTCCATCTCTTTTGATATCCACACTCTTATTGAATTTTTGAAGTCAAATCATTTCACAGATTTCTTTTTAGTTGGAAATTTAGGTGGTTCTTGAAAAAAGATAGCGAAAAAATTATCCCTAGAGTCGAGACTAAGAGTAGTGTTTAAACCAATGCTTCCATAGGTTCAATCATGGTTTATAATTATAGCTTTCATACATGTTTGTTTTGTTTTATTTTCTATTTTAATCATCTTCTAGATAAAGAATGAACAAAAGTAAAAATGAAGTTAATTCAAATGAAGATTTCTGAGCTACCCTATGTCAATATCAATAGAAGTAAAAGAAAGAAAATAAGGGCAAAAGAATGATCCCAGAGCAATGTTGTATCACGTTGCCTGTCTTTAGGTAGTTGGATCTCCAAGTTCTTGGAATGCTCCAAATTTGACTTAAGCATCTAAATATGGTCAATACTAGCAAAAATATCTCTGAACAAGGTACTAGAACCATGCCAAATATGTCCAAAGAAGAAGAGTAAAGCAATTGAAGCATGCCTAAAAGTAAACTAACCTCTTAGACTGCTACGAGAAGCACCATCAGATTTCAAAGTAGCATGATATAATTCAAACTTTTCACCCAATTAAGGGCATCTAGCATATTTTTTTACAGTAGAAGGATCACTATAACCGGCACTGTTGAGTTCACCACCGTAGGACTCCATAGTTACACCTACTTGTTAAACACAATACTTTGATTCTGCCCTTCTAAAACAAACATCGACTCTAATTTCCATTTTCATCTGCCATAATGACCAGAAATGTTTCAAAAAAGTGGTTATACAACGTACAAAAAGATCACACCCTTCTTTATCTCTAAGATAGGGTGTTCTAATCATCCAACCACTATTTCATTTATGATATCCATCGGACATGCTCTGAATAATCCTCCTTTTACCGGATTATTACCGATGTAATCATAAAAATCTAATTTTTCAGGAATTTTATACCAGGTTTCTGATAAACTTTGATTTTCTGCTAGCCCAACACTAGCTCTTTGATATATTTCTTATTGGAAGTACCCTTGACCCTATTGATAACGAGTGGGCCTAAATAATTAAAATTTGGGTAGTTGCCGAACCATACCACATAGTTCTAACAATAACTAAAATTGTTAAAAAAATAGCAGCAATACTACTAGAAAGAATGGTTTTAACATTTCCCATACGCAATCCTTTATATCTACATTATGAAGGACTAATACAAAGATAGAATAGTCCTACTAATATGCCCAATGTTCCTATTGCAATATGATGAAAGGTTATTCCTCCTAGAAAAAAATCTTCCTTTTAAAGAAAGATAGAACAAAGGATGAATTACTCAATTTAGCTTCTGAGGCCAGACATGCATTGAGGATAGACAAAGCATTCCTTCCATCTCACAATACTTGGTGACCCCTGAACTCTAATTTTTTGTAGACTTCTTGATTACAACTAGGGTCAGTTCTAGTCTAGCAAGTAGCGAACCTGAGACTAAAGGTAAGTTACTATGCAAGAAAGCCTAATTTAAGGAGGGCAGTAGGTAAACCATTGAGCATCTATAACTAATTCTCCTAAATTTTCTTCCCTTCTCTCCCTAAGGGAGAGAAGCTTTTGCTGATTCTCCCTATTGGTTGAATTCCTTCCACTCCTTTTAAAGCAACTGTAGCTAATTCTCCCAACTTATGAAGTGGCTCAACTAACGAGAAAGGAGTTCTATACTTGTAAGTAATAAGAAGAAATATTTTATACTCCTTTAAAGAAGTTATAATTGATTCTCCCACAATCAAGGTGGATTCTACTTCTTGACTAAAGATAGAGTAGTTTTCGTTGATCCCATCAACAGTAGCTTTCCTTCTTTCCTAGAAGCTAAGTTGGTTGTGAATAGTTTATTTATAAAATAATTCCATTTATTCACCTCTGTATATTTATTGAAACAATTCTAGATGTATAATGCTCAATGCATTCTCGAGTACCTCATCACATCCAAACTAGGGATCAATAAGTCTGCACTAGATAGAATGTAACAACTCAGCTTAGAAGTGGATTAGAAAACCATAAAGAATCATCGACAGTATATAAACGGCTAATGGAAACCATTAACCTATACTATATATGGTTGAAAATATCATTCTATAACTTAACAAGATAATATACAGGATTTAATATGCAACACTATGTCGAAAAAAATGATTTATAAAAAAAGGGAAGAAATAAAATGCTAAGGGGGAACCAAACCTAGAACCTACCTGACTATAGGGTATTTACAACATCTAGATCCTATATATGATCATTCTAGAGAAAATGAAGTCGTAACCTACTAGGAGGACAGCAAAAATAACTCGAAAGCAGTGTTAGAGCTCAAAAACTCCAAGAAGATTCAAAATATTTCAAAACTGTCGAATTATAATTTTACATGTTAATACAAGTAAAATAAGACTCACAATTACACACAAATAATGGAGTCAAAATTTGGGATGAAAATAGGCTTATGGACTCCATCGTACAAATCCTAAAGTAACATTTACCGGAGTGTAAGCCTCAGATCAAGAAACTTATGGTTCAAATTTAAGCTCAATTGGGATTCAAATAAGCCCTCAACCAGCCATGGAAAGTTTATGAAAAAAGAGAAACTTTTCAATAATTTAATGCAGAATTAGAAAAATAAACTAACTTAAAAACGAAAGAAGAAGGTCTATGATCAACTTGCCCAAACTCTCTCAATAATTCCCAACAATAACCCTCTAAAATTAACCCTCTAAAATGATCTCTCAAGAACCAGCTATGGAGTTTTTACATGCAGATTCAAGAACCAGCTATGGAGTTTTTACATGCAACTAAGGCTGGAAAATTCATGAAGGTAATAATTTATAGCCTATCAGTTGAGCTACGCGATCACACTGAACAAGTTAGATTGTACCATTGTGTTTGAATCCAATCTATTCTTTGCGATATTATCCCACTATTGTGATAGCGCAAAACAAAGACTCTCATCCTATTACAGTCATATTCCCCACATTGCGGTCGTGATAGGCACTAAATAGTAGTACACCATCCATTTACCAAGTTTAAAATTGCACCGGTTGGACCCTTGAAATTGGTTTGGAGACACATGCAAAATAAATATGTTACCAACTTAGAAATAGTATTCTTAACTCAAGAGAATCAACAAAACAACTGTCTAATGTTGTTTTACATAAATGTTGACCAAGGTCAACTATGGCCTAGAATATACCAAAAGCCAACAGGGCATTCACACCGCCTCAGAAAGTGTACCAACCATCCTATCAAACTAAATTTGGTATTATGGTGTGATGGAAGAATCAGAATTTGAATTCTATGCTTTGATATTTAAAAATTAACCTAAGTCAATCTTTTAACTCCTATTAAATTTTTATCTCACCCGACAACATAAAATAAATTTGAAATTTCCAGGACCCAAGCCAAGAGTCCTTCTACATAAAATATGTGCTCTAAGCTTATGGAACTATCAAAATTGTATTTTGAGCTCGTCTTCAAGGAATTTACTCTCAAATTTCTAAATTCTAAAGTTACAACTTCAAAATAGAAAACTGAGATAAAACACAATAGAACTTCCAGAAAACCAAACTATCGGTCCTAGTAAATCATAAATAATTGAAAAACTACGGAAAAACTCTAAACATAGAAAATATGCAAAAAACCGATAATGATAGGGTGGTTCATTGCATTACCACTTGAATAAATAACTAGAATTAATTTATTTTAGTGATAACCAAAAATCCCTATGAATTCGACATCCATCTCACAAGAGCCACTATATTGTTTTAATGATCAGATACACTTGCATGTACATTTGGATGCTATAAATTTTTGGTGTCATTGTCGAGGAATTAAAAATTAGTTATCTATATTAAACTTTTTTTTATCTATTTAAGTTTTATTTATTTTATTTTACTTTTATGTATACTTTTTTATCCTTGTTGACATGGCATATTAAATTAAGGATGAGTAGAATTTGGATCAGTCATATTTTATTGATACTTGTCTTATTTATGGAGGACCTCACCTTGGAAAAAATTGTTCAGATCTTTCAGTCCTACATTATGGGTTGTGTGACCCTTCTAAATTCTATGATTGGAACTTTTGTAAATGGTATGGTAGTCAAGGTAAAGATTATCCGAAGTTTTGTTACTATACCCTGAGTCCTTATACTGAAAATGCTAAAAAAATCTTGTGATTTGGCTTTATATATTCTTGCACAAAAAAACTAATTCAATTTGGGAAACTATATGAGAGTATTACATATACAATGACATACTTAATAGAAGGGTCGACTAAAGCTTGTTCAAGAGTTTAACGAGTTTGGCTTGGATATTCACTTAAATAAATGATTTGAGTGCAAAGATTGATGTGGTTAACAGACAACAACTTAGTGATAAGTTATGTGAGGCTAAAAAAGTACTTATAAGCCAAATTAAGGAGCTTAAATTGGAGGACAACTACTTGAATATTCTTTTACTAATATTTCCAATGTTGAGAAGGTGTACAAAAGTGAGAATACCATAAATAATACAATTTTCAAGTTGAAGTGTGTTGAACCTCATTCTTAACACTTTTCAACATTGTGTTTGCTTATCGTCATAGCAACTGATCCTTCCAACCAATATAAAAGTGTGTATATGAGGGACAAGTCCCTTATATTCTAGAATTTTCATGCCAAAAAGAAATATGGCATTTCTCACTTAAGGGCCAAGAAGTTCAAGATGTGACATTTATTTCTTGATTTCTTTATTTTTGTACTATAGCCCCTTGAGCGTGATTGAAAATTTAAAAAAATTATAGATAAAATTCGTAAGTTCGAGGTAGATAAAAAAAAGTTATTGAGTTCATGTTGTGATACTAAATGACGAGCTTGTTGGAACACAACCCAATTTCATTACTTTCTTTTATTATATTTATTTATTTTATTACTTTATTATTCTATATTTTTTTATTCTTCTTTGTGTAAGAGTCTGAGCATGGAAACAATGTCATTGAAAGATTGCTAAAGTAAGTTAGGTGGTCAAAACTAATTATAGAAGTCTCGCATGAAAAACCATAATTGGAGAAGTCTAAGTGTCTCATGCCATGAGCTGCTAATGCTTTATCTTTGGCCCTTCAGACAATTTCTTTTATTTTTTATTATTATGTGCATTAAGGAAAGTGCACAATTCTAATTGTGGGGTGGAGAAACTGGTTGGGTGCTTTCTTTGCTATTTTATTTAGTTAGACAATAATTTCTCTTGATTTTTCTTTGCACACTCGTTCTTTTTTTAGAGACTTTATTTTTAGTAGGCTAATAGGTTTTTCTAAGGCATAGATAGAGACCTTTTTCAATGATAGATATGACAATCGTCTTAATGGAATTATAGTCATTAGCTTTTTTTAAATCTTTTTAGGAGTAGATATTATTTTTAATTTTTTAGGAGTGTTTTTTTATTTTTATATTTTTTGCGAGAAAAGAAAAGGTCTTTTTTCAATTTGATTGATACTAATAATTTAGGTCTGAGTTGGAGCAGTACTTTATTGTGAGTGCTTGAGTGTTGATATTTTTTGACACCTAAGCTCATGGTTGTAAGTTTGTATATAGCTTATTCTTATTTTGTAGTCCGTTACGACCTTCTCTGTTTTAGAAGTAGAATTGTTTCTTCTTAATTGATACTTATGCCATGTGAGGTGATGATTCTTGCATATTTCATATTTTTCATCTTAGCCAATAACTTTTCATGTATATTATTGAAGTAAACTAAAAAGTGTTATTCTGTTTTTAAACTATCTTTGATATGTCTTCTACATTTTAAGTTTTTAGAAATTATTATCATTAGTTGCCGCTTTGAGCTTGTAGCCTTTTGTTGGAAGTCGTATCTTTTCCTTGATCCTTTTGTTGAATATCCTGTGGTTGCATTTTTCTTTCTTGAGCATTGTATCATAGACTATATTATAATTACTAAATCTAAAGAAAAAGAATGATCAAGTAAAAAAATATGTCCAATAAAAGTTACTTGTGATGAAAAGGTCTTTTTTGAAAAAATATGACATGAAAAAAAGGAAAAAACTTATTAAAAAAAAGAGATGATTGAAACATTCTTAATATGATGATATTACTAGTGAAATAATTGAAGAGAGGGATAGAGAAAACTAAAGAGAAGAAATAATGGGTGATGGAGTCAAAAGCACTGTAAGTCACTATTATATAACTTCTACCCATCTCTTTGACAACATTACACTATTATTCAAGTATGTTTAATTAGTGGAGATTTACTTAATGGAAAGCCTATGGTTTTTTAGGTGTGCATGTGAATTATTTTTAGGATTACGAGAGTTTCGCTTTGTTACTAAGTTCTTAACTTATATTCGATCTTTTGATTGAGTGTGTGGACTGTTTCTTCTTCTGAGGACACTTATTTCATGAAATATAGGTTGATTTTATTAGCTTTCTTTGATAAGAGTAGGTGAGTGTTGCATCCAAATGCACACGTAAGTGTACGCGATCGTACAAGTAATATAGTGGCTCTTGTGAGCCAGATGTCGAACCCACAGGGACTAGTAAATTATTAATTAGTTCAACTAAATAAGCTATATGAGGACTTAACTTAAAAGTACAAATTGGGGATTCAAGAATAGGTATTAATTAATGTATAACTAAAGTGTATGTAAGATAGAAATAAATATATAATGATATAAGTTGATATAAATCAAGATTATAATGATTCTAGGGAAATGGTATTACACATACACATGTATGAACTTCAATTAATGTGAACTCTTCGTTCCGTTGATTATTGAGTTAGAGGTTGATATTATGACTAAGGATTGATTGTCCATTAGCCACCTAATTAATCAAGTAACAACTACGCCGGATTAGAGTGTTGTTAGCTTTTCATAAAAGCATTAAGCTATCTTTCTTAAATTACCCAAGCGAAGCAAAAAAGTACATGATCATGTCTTAGTTAGCTATTTATATTACTACTATCGGATCAAGGTTAGAAACATAAACACCCTCCTTCTATTCCCGTTCACTCATACGATTATCAAATTCAATAACCTAGCAAGCAGAAGAATCGCTTCTAAAAGCGGTCAATAATTAGAAACACAATTATAACAAAATAGAAGACCAATCGATTAACCAAAAATAAAACGTTACATTAATTATCATCCATACATGGTGGTGAACCACAATCCCTAGAATTAGGGTTTTTAGCCCATACAATACATAATAAATACAGAGTTCATAGTTAACAAATACTGTACATAAATTGTATGAATAATCTTCACCCTAGGTGCAATAGTGATGTTTTCTTCCTAGGTTTCCCTTATCCAATTGTGATAGCCTCTTCTCTTCCTCCCAGAAGAAGAAGAATAATTGAATACCTAATTATTCCTCTAAAAATTCCTCTTAAGGGTTTTTAGCCTTCCTAGTGAACAGACCCAATTGCCCTAAATAAGCCCAATTAAAATAGATTTAGCCACTGTACACCAAAACGGGTCATGATAGTGATCACGACGTGATCACTATCGTGATCAGTGTATTTTTCCTAGAATTGATTCTGCACTCCTTGGCTAGCCCTCCAGTTTTTGCTTTTCTTCCATAATCCATATAATCCTGCAAAAGCTTCTAATCACATTGGTTAGTGGAATTTTAACATAATAACTACAAAACCATCACATACTATACAATTATCCTAAAAAAGATAATTAATATGAGTTAAGTGGCTTTTCGGCAGGTAAAACTTCCTACAATCAGAGGCCACGGGGTTCCTAAGGAAGCACTTCCATCTCTTGAACCCTTTCGTGCATTGATATTCTAACCATTTCTAAGAATTGGCTTTGGCTTCACTCTTTTGTAGATGGTGCATACTAGAGGATCTTTTGTAGATCGGGGTCATCTCCCAGTAGGTCAGGAGGGGGTAGGGGATGATGCTCTACTGATTGTTGTTTTCCCAGCAACTTTACAATAGCAGGAAGCTCCTATACTACCACTAAAGTTTGACCCACCACTACCTGCCGCATTCAGAGGCTTATTATGGCAGATGCTACGGATGCTAGACAACACAATAGCAGACAGGCCACAACGATCTGCTTAGGGAGATGCACAGGGTGCACCATCTCCCTAAGTAATCAATGCCCTAACACCACCACTACCAGTGTCACCAACAACTTTATTCATACTACTAGTACTACTACTCCTACACCAGTACCGACATCATCTCCTGGATTTCCTGCATCAGAGGTGCGAAAGATACTGAAT
>JBDJHY010233977.1:0-10966 GCA_039654485.1 Withania somnifera
ATTTGGTTTGCTAGAATTGGACTCAGGATGCTCTTTTTAGGCCCCTCAAAGAATTCTTACCTGTTTGAGTGTAGCTGCAGGTTGCAAACCATACTAGGGACTCCTTGGTCACCCTAGCGAGGTTGCCCCATTTCCTAAGAGGCCACCCTAAAAAGGTTGCCCCAGCTCCCAGGGATCCACCCTGGCATGGTTACCCTAGTAGTCTAAAGAGCACCGCTGATATAAATAGGGGTTCACCTTTTAATTTTCAAGCATAATCCTCTTTATTTTAAGCATTATCCTGGCCTTGTGTGCTGCATTTTTAGTGTGTTAAGCTATAGAGGAGTGGTAAGAAGTTGCGTGCGAGGTCGGGTGGCTTTGTGGAGACAGTTTTCTTGGGTATTTCTCATTCATTTTGCCTCTTTGAACCTATGTAGAATGTTTTTATTTCTTTACTATAAACCATGTTTTCACCTGTGATCCCTTTTCACCTTATGCTCAAACTTGGACCACGAGCCCACCGAGCTGAGGGTTCCGTGCTAGTATGTCTAGTTTAGTTTTTCGGGCTGTGGGCACCACTTTCTGACCCGTGTTGCTAATTTCAATATGGGTCTCACTCTTTATATTCTAATTTCTAAAATTGTAATTGTATAGTCTCGGGTGATATCAACTATGTTGGAGCTTTAGGTCCATGATGCATGTATTTTAAGGATTTTCACCGGTGTCCAGATAGTCTAGGTTTATTTATGTATATTTTAGACTTGATTATTAATGCTTCTTGCGATATGGCCAGTAGTATGGGTTGGGTTTTAGGTTGATTATTGTATATTTTTTAGCTGATATCCTTTTGGATTTTCGAGGGCCCATGAAAGGGCATAATGAATGAAGGGTTGTATGCCAGGGTCCTGGCCCTACCGTGTGGTGGCCAAAGACCTTAGGGACTATTTTAGTTGTTATGCAATGAGTGTAGTGAGTTTATTTCTTAACTAGTGGACTTTGGATGATCCTTGATTTAGGTTACTTTTCATTTTCATTATTATTGTTATTATATTGTATTGTGGCACTAATAGGGGGCGAGGCCAAAAGATTTGGCACAAAATGGGTGAGGCCTTGTTATTGGCACTAATAGGGAATGAGGTCCCAAGATTGGCACTATTAAGGCGAGGCCTTGGTTATTAAAACTGATAGGGGCAAGTCTAAGGATTTGGCATTGATATTGTGAGTCCCTGATAGAGATGAGGCCCCGAGATTGGCACTGTTAGGGCAAGGCCCCAAGATTGGTACTATTTGGGCGAGGTCCAGTATTGGTACTTATTTAGAGGATGCTTCTGGTATTATATGATACTGCTCTATTTTAATTTCCTGCAACCCCATGTATTTCCTTCTTATTGTGTTTTCTCACCGGGCTTAAGAGGGAATTCACAATGGGTTTTGTTGTGCTTTTTGTACTTACTGATGGTATGGGACACCAAGTAGGTTTTGTGTGCGTACTTTTTGTTACTTACTTAGTTGTATCATACTATTCAATCCTTTATTCATGGTACAAGCATATGTAACATTATGGTTAGTGGGATTTGTCTTAGCTAGAGCACAGGCACATTTTCTTAATTTGTTTTTGATTTTTTAGTTATTGGTCACTTGGGATTGTGTCCAATATGTTTAGTTTTGTAGATCAGTACTTACACTTCTGGAGTCTTAGATTTCTACTTATCTATTAACTTACCGCTTCCTTCCTATTATTGACCTTATTTTACATCCTTGCCTTTATTGCTCTCACTCTATTTTAGCCTAGTCGGTCAATGATGCCTACTAGGTACCTTTTTTGGTACTCATATTGAAACTTTATACCTTTTCATGGTGCAGATACCGGAAGGGGTTAGCAGAGATGTCGTGATCGTGCGGAATAGATACAGCTAATCATGGTGATTACGGTGAGATTAGTCATACGAGCCACTGTGGTTTACTTAAGTTCTTCTTGCTTTAGTTTATCTATAGTAGGCCCTGTGTTGCATTACTTTTCTAGGAGTTACTTTTTCTTTCTATCTGTTGGATAGTCTGTGTAGTGGCTACAGATGCCATTGACACTAGATTTTGGGATTTGGATTAAATATATAATCCTTCTAGTTCTGTTCTTTTATGTTTTTCTTATTTATGCTTTTCCTCTTACTAGATGATTCGAGAGTTGATCTGAGGTAGTTTTACCTGTCGTAAAGCCACTTAACCCATATTAATTAGCTGTGTTTTGAAGATAATTGTATAGTATGTGATTGTTTTGTAGTTATTATGTTAGAATACCACTAACCAATGTAATTAGCAGCTTTTGCAAGATTATGTGGAAATATGGAAGAAAAGCAGTGAAACTGGAAGGAAAGCCAAGAAGTGCAAAATCATTTCCAGGAAAAATAAACTGATCACGATAGTGATCATGTCGTTACCACTATCGTGACCTTATTTGGTGTATAGCGGTTGAATTTGTTTTAATTAGGCTTATTAAGGGAAATTGGGTCATTTCACTAGGAATTCCAGCAACCCTTAAGAGGAGTTTTTAGAGGAATAATTAGGAATTGATTGAATAACTAATCTTTTTCTTGGAGAAAGAAAAGGGATGCTATCACAATTGGAGAAGGGAGACTTAGAAAGAAAACATCACCATTATATCTAGGGTGAAGGCTATTATTACGATTACTTATGGTATTTTTTATCTATGAACTCTGTAGTAGTTATGCATTGTATAGGATAAAAACCCTAATTCTAGGGCTTGTGGTTCACACACCACGTATGGATGTTAATTAATGTAAAGTATTCTGTTGACGGTTAATCGATTGTTCTTCTATTCTATTATAATAGTGTTTCTAATTGTTGGCCACTTTTATAAGAATTTCTTATGCTTGCTATGTTATTGAATCTGATAATCGTATGAGTGAACGGGAATAGAAAGAGTGTGGTTAGGTTATTAATCTTAATCCTAGAGTAGTAACATAACTAGTTAACTAAGACATAATTGTGTACTTAGTTGCTTCGCTTGGGTAATTTAGGGAAGATAGATTTAATGCTATTATGAAAAGTTAATAACACTCCAATCGGGTGTAGTTGTTACTTGATTGATTAGGTGACTAACGAATAACCAATCCTTAGTCATAATATCAACTTCTAACTCAACAATCGATGGAACGAAGTCCTTTAATTAAATAAAGTTCGTACGTGTGTGTGTGTAATGCCATGGCCCTAGAATTGTTCTCACTCTTGAATTATATCACTTCTATCCACACACATTTATTAGCTCCACGTTGGCTTTGAAGTAGCTGCATTCTCCTTCTTGATAAAGCGTAAATTCTTCCTTTTTTTCTCCCATAAGCTTGTGAGAACTTTAATTACACAGTAGTTAATACCTTGTCTTGAATTCTTAATTTGCACTCTACGGGGGAGTCCTCATTTAGCTTATTTAGCCGAACTAATTAGTACATTCCAAGTCCTTGTGGGTTCAACATTCGATTCGCAAAGAGACATTATATTACTTGTATGACCACGTACACTTGAGTGTGCTAGGGGACAACAGGTTTTCAGACGTAACAAGTTTTTGGCGCCATTGTCGGGGACTTGGAAATTAGTTTTTCTTTTTATTTATTTGAGTGATTTTTGTTATTATGCAAGTCATTTAACAACTTGATCGATACTATTACAGGTAATCTGGCATGAGATAGAAACTTGACAACTCTCTTTGTTGAGCCAGAGCATTTCATTCACTCTCAGCGAAGCGTAAGACTATTTCTACTATCTGATTCAAACGTCTCACTGGATCCACCAATTATAGTAGTACCAGCTGGGATGGAAGTGCCAAGATTAGTGCGTGATGTGGCTATTCCTAAAGCCACCAATGCTACCTCTGCCATCCAGAACCTTGCTCCTGGAGGTAGATTCGAGCTTAAGCAGAATATGCTGCAATTGTTATAGACTAGTAAGCAATTTACTAGTCTCCCACATGAAGACCCCTAGCAACATATTCAGAATTTCTTTGAGATCAGTGACACTTATATTCCTATAGGAGTTTCATCTGATTTTGTGAGACTCACGTTGTTTCCCTTCTCTTTACTAGGGGAAGCCAAGATACGGTTAGCTGTAGAATCACCTAACTCTATACATACATGGGAGGATTTAACAAGGAAGTTCTTGATTCATTTCTTTCCATTTGGGAAGATGGCGAGGCTAAGAAGTGAAATTCTTAGTTTCGGGAAAATTTTTGGAGAGAACTTGTATTAGGCTTGGGAGAGATTTAAAACATTATTATGAAAATGCCCACATCACCACCAGTCAAATGAAGTGTTGCTGCATACATTCATTGAGGCACTGGAACCCAATTCTAAAATATTGTTAGATTTAGCTGCTAGGGGCCAGGCTTTGGAGTGCACTTACGAGGAGATGTATATGTTGCTGAATAGGATTACCATAGGCAATCCTGAATGGAATGGTTACATGTCAAGGACCATTGCTAAGAAAAATATTTTCGGTGTAATGGAGTTAGATACGGTTACAACTTTATAGGCACAAATATCATCGTTGCAGAATATGTTGCACAAATCTTCGAGCAGCAACAACAGCAGGCTATAGTTAATGCAGTCCAATCATAGGCCCAAGGTTGGTGTGAGACATGTGAGGGTGGTGACCATACGTCTGATGTATGTGGAGCCAACCCCAATTTAGTAAACTTTATTAGGAATGCATAGTGCGATCAGGGGCAGCAGTACTGTGGCAATTTGTTCAATGTGAATTGGAGGAACCACCCCAATTTCTCATGGGGGAAATCAAAATTAGCCCTAATAGCAGAGCTCTGAAAATTATAGAAATTAGCAGCCTAACTAACAATATATCAACCACCGAAAGTGCAGTCCGGTAGTAAGACGGAGGAGTTGCTGAAAAAATTATTAGAGGGGCAGACTCATGACAGTGAGTGACTCACAAAGATAGAGGCAGATTTGAAAAACCAAGAAATAGCCACACAACAACTGGAAAGGCAGATGGGGCAGCTAGCAGTGTCTCAAAATACAAGGTCCAAAGGGGGGTTACCCAGCGACACTGATCATAACCCAAATGCAGTCGCAACAAGAAGCAGAGTTCAGTAGGAGTAACATTTTTGGGGAAAAATAGCCCAAGGTTCGGCATAAGACATGCAGGTAGGGAAAAATAGCCCAAGGGTACATAGTTAAGCTACAAGCCATTTAAAGAGGCCATACGCCAGAAGAATAATCATATCGTGGGTCGAGTAGTTATCCCGGCCTTGAGCTACTAACACCCAATCTAAAGAAAGTAGAATGTAGCCTACCTAAAATCCAGCAATGTCCTCAAGAAATATGCCCAATTATCCAAAAGTCACATACGATGCTTGAAATCACATGAGGCTAGAAAAACCTATCCCATGTGTTAATACAAGTAAAACAAGACCCATATGCTATATAAATGTTGGGGTAAAAATAAGAACTAAAATTAGGTTCATAAATCCGAACATCTAATAAAAGGGAAATATTTATATACCAACACGTAGAGCACAGATCATACATCAAATTGTATAAAATAATGCTCAATTTAACAATAGAAATGAAATATATAAACCTAAAAAGTTTATATAATAACAAACAGGAAGAATAACCTGGTAAAAATGATTGTAGAAGTTTTTACAAAATTAGAACTTGATTAAAAACTCATAAAAACTAATAATCCACCCTAAAGAATCAATAAAATTCAGAATTTTTTGATAAAAATTGAAAATACAGAAAAGGCAATTTTTATAAAAAACCACTGATTGGCCGATAAATCATTTCATGAGGACCATATCATGAAAGATTATTGGAAAATTTCCAAAATGCACAGTAATAGAAACAAAGTCCAATTATAACACTACATATATGAAATCTTTATGTAATCGATACTCTGGAGTCAACAGAAGCTACTAAAATGACATTCAGGATCATATGAACTGAGTAAGTCCAGAAGAAGCTATAATTATAAAGAATTACACTATAACAGTGGTTAGAGATCCAATCTATCTATCTCAAAAGGTCGTGAACATTTTAGGCTATTAACCAGGAATGCTATAAGTACAAGAACGTCATAACAACACGAAAGTGTCTTGGCTATTATTACACCTAGTCATCTACTTTAACATCTAGGCTATCTCTGGTAGAAAGGCGATAACCTTTTACTCCACCTCATATTGATGAACGGTTTGTTGCACTAAAAATAGGAATAAAAGACCTGTATTTTGATAGTTTATGGGCCAAAATAACTCTTAATATTTTAGGAGAGATGATCAACTGTAGTTGACCCATTGTTAAACTTCTATGAATGAAGCTGGTAAGAAGTTTTGAGTTCAACTTTGTATTTGGGGTTCCTTAAAACCTTAACTCAGACCCATCACTCTTAATACACTTGGGTAATGACTTTAACACCTGAGTTCAAGTATGAAATTCTCAGGCTTAGGTCTAAAAACGATACAAGTCATATTTTTTTAAAGTCTTTGGAGTTACACCGACTAATTGACTTACTGATTTAGAAGTTTCTACACTTAAAACATGTTTTACTAAAAACCCAATCACTTGTATAGAAGAAAATCTATACCTTTTATAAGTAATTTTTTTCTAAAACATATTGGTATCATATAAATTATTGAAGTAAGTCTACAAATTATAGACTTAATTTCCAAATCATTCAAATAGAATTTTATGAATTGCCAAAATACAATATGAAAAACAGGATTAAGTATGGTGCGTAACTCTATAGATTTCAAGAAATACCATTAATATACCAAGAACTAAATCCCAGTTCTGATCTAAGAAATTTTGTTTAAGTCATCACTAAAATAAAACTTGTAAATTATTTGAGGGAAAGGATAGGGTTTCCACACACAAGGCTTAGCCTTATGTATATTAGATACTCCAAAACTTCTGAAGAAATATCCTAACTCTAAAGTTTGACCATGATTTCTTGTAAACGCTAAGGTTATCATATTGAATTCCATTAAGAGTCAAATTCTAGTTACATATATTAAAAGTAAATACTTAGAATTTCAAAAAAAAAAACTTACGTCAGTGCTGGAGGATAAGGGGATAAGAGAAAACCAACTTAAGTTATGAAATGAAGAGAGAGAAATAATATTTTTTTTGTATAAAAAGGCCTTAAAAATAAGTCATGTTGGGCCGGATCATGTTTACAATGCAGCTGGTAGTTCCAACGTGTTCCCAACCAGAATGACCAGAAATTTTTGGCAAAAGTTTAGCCAAAAATATCAGTCGCACTATGCAAATATAACTTGCACTCTTCAAAACACAGCACATGCTTTGTAAAATGCGGCAAGCGTATCACTATAGTACACTTCACTGCATTCGTTAAGTAAAATGACCTTTTTCTGACCTCAAATTGATGAAAGAGTTATTGATTTGGAAACTACACTCATAGACCTTTAATTTGATAGGCTATGGGACAATTTGGTCTATGTATGAACCTATCAAAAACCTAAATCAATAGAGAAGTTTTTAACTCAACTTTTTGCTAGGGGTTTTCTATGACTTAAATTCATTACCAATGTACTTCCCACACATAATAATTGTCATGAAAATTAGAATTAATAGTTTTATATCTATCCATATACATAGAATAGTGCAAGTCTTAACTCGAAAGGTTCAAGGTGTTATAATATCTCCCATTGGGACCACTGAGCCTCAAATGATAAGAATAAAGTGCAAGAGACATAACATAGGCATATAAGCTTGATTAATAAACTGCACAAGAAAACGTAGACACCATATGGGACACATATTTCATGGTAAACGATTATGAAACATAACAAAAGAATTCATGGGAATCCTAATAATAGATTTGAATTATTCCCTCTAATATCCTCCCCATGAGGAGTGAACTAGTAAGGATACCTAGCATTCATATTATAATCGGATTTTCATTTAGCCTTTTCAATGTTTTGGTTCCTTCATAATACTTTTATTAAAGAAAAATATTTTGTTTGGAAATTGTGTACGTGATGATCTAAAATCTCAATTTGAATTTCTTCATAATCCAAATAGTCTTACACAAAAACTCTCTATCAGGACTATGAATGATGAGTCAACCACACATTTCTTGTGAATGTAAACATGAAAGAGTAGGTCTATGGAGGCTAAGTTTAATTGCATGTCTAACTTATAAGATGCTCTTCCTATTCTCCTCAATACCTGATAAGGAAAAATACACCAAGGAATAAGCTTCCCCGTTTACCTATATGCATAATTCCTTCTAGAGGAAAAACTTTTAGGAACATCCAATAATTAACCTTAAAATCTAACTCTCTTTAACTCACATCAAAATATGAATTTTGGTAACTTTGAGTGGTCTTCAAATACTCTTATATGAGTTTGACTTTCTCCATATCTTAGTGGACCTAGTCTGGCCATAAAAACATTACCTCACAACCTCTAAACCAACATATTGGTGATGTACATCTTCACCCATATAGGGCTTTATAGGGAGCCATATGGATATTGGAGTGGTAACAATTGTTATAAGAAAACTCAATAAGGGATAGGTGTTCATCCCAACCACCTTTAAATTATATGACACATGCTCTGCACACTACCTAACTGTCTATCTAGGGATGGAATGCGGTATAAAAATTCACCAATGAACTTAATCCCTTTTGGAAAAACTTCAAGGAATGAATAGTGATATGAGAATCCCTCTCTAAATGATGGAGAATGTAATACCATGAGGTTTGATAATCTCCTAAATGTATAACTTGTCATAGTCTTCTTCTAAGTTTGTAGTCTTAACCAAAAATATGGCATGATCCCGTCATTCGATCTACTATTACAAAAATTGAATCATGATGACGATTGGATCGCAAAAACTATATTAAAGCTCATGTTTATTATCTCCCACTTCCACTCAAGAATACTAATGGCCTTTCACATTCGTGGTAGAAACAACTAAGAGTCAATCAACTCTTTTGAGTTTTCAAAGGTTTAAATAAGTGTCTGCTCTAAGCTAAGCAATAAGGACTTTGATGTTCAACCATAACTTGCTGAAACTTGTGACACTTAGCTACATAACTTGCGAGATTCTTCTTTATGTTGTTCTACCAATTGATTTTCCTTTTGGTCATGGCACATATTTTTAGAGCCTAGGTGAATCTAACATAAAGAAATGTATGATCTTTCCATAAAAACATCTAGAATGGTATGCTCCTACCATAATCCTTTCTAGAGACTATCTTTCACGACCTGACTTATCATGTCATGAGAGAAACTACATCCCATCATAGGAGAACCATCGAACAAGCACGTAAAATGAGAATAATAAAATAAAAATGGAAGATAAATCATAAATAATGAAAGAACACGCAGAAGTCTAACAAAATAAATGAAATTCCCAAAACCTGGTATTTAGTACATGAGCCACTATGTCAATTTTCAAAATAATACAAAGTTTGAAAATAAAAGTGTAATATATGTAATCAATAATGCAAAATGACAGAATAAAAGATAGAGTGAGGTGAAGGAAAGACCCGAATGCCAGAACTCATGATCAACCTCAGATCAGAATGATCAACACAAATCCAAAATCAACGGTGATCACTCGTACTTAGATTTGCACAAAAAAAAATGTTGAAGTATAGTATGTGTAATAATGAATGGGTACTCAATAGGTATCATAAAATGATCAGGATCATATATAAGAAACAAAAGAAGTAAATATAAGATAATGAAGGAAATAAGTCAAGAATATAGATGTAAACATGCAAAAGCTAGCTACATATAAAAATAGAAGTAACAATGAACAAATGATAGATCTATCTAATATCAATAATTGAAGAACATAGATAAAGAGATCAAGATGTACCTGAGTCCTTGTAAAAAATTTAATCAAGTAGAGATCATAAATCAGGTGGTATACCGGTAACCTCGATAAAAGATGAAAGAAGAAGGCATAGTAATAAACAATCCCATATCTAAAACCAAATTACTGGTAATTCAAGAAAAAAATAACTTCAAATAAAATTTGAAAGTAAAGAGAATAGGAAGTAACAAAAAATAAAAACACATAGATCAAGATCACCCACTGGCACCCAATCCTACCAAAAGGTACATCTAAGAAAAAATGTGTGGAAAGTAACATAGACATGAAGCATCCTAAAAGTAAATTTGTATGCCCTTCGTCTAATATCTTTATGTTCGACATACAAGAATCATGGAAGGAATTCCACGTATCCTTACTACACTACCATATACCCTTTCTCCGATCACCTATGTACTGGCCTGATAAACAAGGTCCACAGTGCGAGACACCATGTACTATCTCAATAATTGTAATATGAATCTCGTAACTGTCATATCTCAGGTCTCAATGCACGTGCCCAGGTATCACCGAGTCCAAAACTAGTAAAAAGTTAAATATTTGTGCCCAGCTATATCTTTGACTAAAATAAAGTAATGGCTAATACTCATTGTCCCATATTAGGCCGAAGCTATAAGTGTCAGTAAGGTCATAGTACCCGATGTCAGGTTTTAGTGCCTCGACTAAAATAGGTTAGGAAAATAGGTGTACTGGGTGTCCAATTGATAAATGGGTATAAAATAATTTGAGAAAAAACCCCTAAAATAGCCCTTTTAATAGTCCACTTATAAACCACTTTCATATCAGCACTAGCTAGTAATATATAAATCTTTGTGATCAACTTTTATTTTCAAAATCACATAGTAATACAAGTCATAAATATATGAAAACGGGCCCTCAAGGCCAATCAATATATGAAAATGGGCTCTCAAGGCCATGCAATGTTCTAAAATCAACCATATTTAGATCGCGGACGAGAACAATGAAAATCAATGCAATAAAATTTTAATTTCAGGATGATTACATGCATAAATGATAAGATGCACAATCATAATCAATAGACCACAGAAAGTCCTGTCTGCATTGCACAAGCTCGGAATCACAGTAACACATA
>JBDJHY010233988.1:0-10966 GCA_039654485.1 Withania somnifera
TTGTGGAGTCAATACCTATATGGAGTACATTGTGAGGTTTTCACCGATCATAGGAGTCTTGATAAATTTTCATTCAAAAAGACCTTAATTTGAGGTAGCGGCGTTGGTTGGAGTTTCTAAAGTATTGCAACATCACTATCTTGTATCACTCGGGCAACAACAATGTGGTGTCGAATTCCCTTAGTAGGAAATCCTTGATCATGGGTAGTTTGGTTTGGCATAATAGGCAAATATTGGCTAGAGATTTTAAAAGTCTAGCCAACAACATTGTTAGATAACAGATTTTGGATGACAGTAGTATTTTTGCATATCTAAAGGAATATTGTTAGAGCAGATCCGTTACACTCAGTTTGATGATGCTAAGTTGAGGTTCATTCGCGATAAGGTGCTGGGGGTGATGCCAAGCGGCCAAGTTGGATTCTGAGGTTATTTTGAGGATTAGGGTAGGATTTGTGTCCCTAAGTCCAGTGATTTAGTGAGGTTGATCTTAAAGGAGTTCCATAGTTCTAGATATTCCATTCATCCAAGGGATACAAAGATGTATAACGACCTAAGTTATCATTTTTAGTGGTATGATATGAGGAAAGATATCACTTACTTTGTTGCTAGGTGTTTGAACTGCCAGCATGTGAAGTTTGAGCACTAAAGGGAGGGAGGTATGTCTCAGAGGATGACTATACCCCAGTGGAAGTGGGAGCATATAGTAATGGGTTTCATGTTGGGTTTCCTAATACTCTAGGTGGTTAGGACTCCATTTGGGTAATTTTTGATCATTTTACCAAGTTCTCTCACTTTATTCCCTTGAAGGTGAGATACAATGCTCAGGAGTTGGTAGATATTTATATTAGTCATACAGTATTATTACATGGTACCACCATTTTTATCATATCATATTGAGGTACTTTGCTTACTTCACACTTTTGGAGCACTATATAGCGGGAGATGGTGACTAAGCCTGATATGAGCGCAACCTTCCTTCCTCAGACCAATGGTCAGTCTGATCTCACCATTTAGGCATTGAGGACATATTAAGAGCTTGTTTTATTGACTTTAGAGTTTGTTGGGACCAATTGTTACCGCTCATAGAGTTTTCCACTAAGAAAAGCTACAATTAGAGCATTCAAATGGCACCTTTTGAGACATCGTAAGGTAGGAGGGGTAGAACTTTTATTGGTTGGTTTGAGACTTTTAAGGAGATTTCGTGGAGTATATATTTCTGTGAGACTCCATGGATAGAGTTAATTTTGATCCAAATTAGACTTTTTTTTTCCTAGAGTAGGCATAAGAGCTTTGCTGACAAGATGGTTAGACCATTCAAGTTCACGGAGGGTGATAGAGTGTAGTTTAAAGTGTCACCTATGAAGGGTGTGATAAGATTTGGGATGAAAGAGAAGTTTATTCCTTATTTCATTGGTTCCTTTAAGATTCTTGAGCGGAAGCGAGATGTATCTTACAAGTTAGCTTTGCCACCTGGTTTGTTGGTATTGCATCTAGTCTTTCATATTTCTATGTTTCCGAGGTATATGCACATTGAGTTCTATGTGATTCATTGGGATTCTTTGAGATTAAGCCGAGATTTATCAATTAAGGAGGAGCCCTAGTTACTATACATGATAGATAGGTCTGGAGGATTTTTACTAAAAAGATACATATTGTGAATATGCAGTAGAAAGAATGAACAATCGATAAGGGTACTTAAGATATCGAGTATGATATCCATTGACAGTATCCTCAGATGTTTGACCGCAGTTACTTCTTATTTCTTATGTTCGAGAATGACTATAGTTTTTAGTAGTAGATGTTAATGACCTTAAAGGTCATTTTACCCCTTTTATGTATTTTAACTATTTTGGCACTCCCATACTGCCATTATATCAAACTAAGTGTAATCCATGGTTGGTTCAGGTGTAGGATTTGATTAGATATAAAATTTTGAGGAATTTGAGTTTTTGAAGCCTTAAGTTCAAAATGAGGAACTCTAGGGTATCATATAGAGTTTGGGACCTCGTATTTGAATTCTGTTATTTCCATCAGCTCCAGAATGTCAATTTTTGTCTAGATAGACCTTCATTTCCTATTTTACACTCTCTATGGTGATTTTAAACATTTAGACTGGCTAACATTAGTTTTATGAGTGAAATGGTTGACTTGGGTCAACATCTGGTCCTAGGGTGCTCAGATTGAAAATATGGTGATTTCGTTGGATTTTAGCCTAAAATGAGGTGTTTTATATTTTTTGTAACCCTTGGGAGTGTTTTTGTCATTTTTGTTGTTTAGTTAAAAATGGACCCTTAATGAGTATCGGGTCAAGAAGACCTTATATGTGTTATTTAATGGTTTTATTGAGTCCTTAACCTCAAAAATAGTATGTTTTCATATTTGGTTTGTTTTTATTGGACTCCGAACGATTCTTGAGGGATCTTCGAAGAGATTTTCCTCTACGTGTTAGTTGCTATCAAAACAGTCGTTGTTACTACTATCAGGAACCTCCGAGTTTGTGGAGGGAGGAACACGTTTGTGGAGGAGAGGCTTTTTGTTCATTACAATCACGATGGGCCTCCCGCAATCATGGTAGCCAAAGTTTTTTATGATTTGCATTAGCCAGCCATACGCCATATTGGAAAAGGTCAATATTTGGTCAGAGGGTCGCATTTGCGGCCTACTCCCACAATCACGATAGGGACCTGACACTTGTTGAAATAAAATGTTGCATGGTTCTGTTCTTTTTTATCATGAAAACTCACCTAAAACCCTATTTTTAGAGAACTTGATCAAAGATTTTCCAAATGCATCAATTGGTAAGTTTTCTAATCACTATTTCATCAGTTCCCTGATAGTATAACATGACTTTCACACTAAATTTCATGGTTTTACACCCAAAAACATTGAACTAAAGATTGATTTTGAAAATGATGAAAACTTGTGAGTTTAGCTATGAAATAAAATGGGTTCTCAATGAGACTTGATATTTTACATCCCATAGTAATGGGTGACAGTGTTTTACGATCAAAATTCAATCTTCACTCAATTGTCCCAATGTTGGTCTTTTGCATTCAACTTATTTATTTGAAATTTGGTGTTCATTAGTGAATATTTCGTTGTATTTCTTGCTTTTTTATCTATACATCGCTCGAGTGAAGGATAATCGATAGGAAAAAGCTCTCAAGAAGCTCGATTCTTCGAAATAAAGGAAAGTTGAGGTTTAATGACTTTCTATAATCTGTTAAGAACTGCTTGCTATTTGTCTTGTCATTTCGTGTGAGTTGTGTTATGGATTAGTATCATCTATCATGATGGGACTAGAATTGGGCTAATTGAAATAATGTGGAAACATGATGAAATTGTTGGCTTACATGAATACTTTATTGCGTTGCGATTTGTTGGATTAACTCATGAAATGCAAATAAGGTGCCTTGGTGTAGAATTCAGGGTTTAATTGCATACTTTATTGGGAAAATTTCCTTGATAAATCATTGGTAACCATTAATGGGAATTCATCACTTGTGGGGTTTGATACAAAGTGGAGATATCGATTAGACTTGAATTATGTGGAATAAAGCCATACTATCTCATTGTATTTGTTGATTCTATCTAGTATGATTTGCCTTATTGATGTGGAATAATACTTGTTGAATTTGTGAAGTGGCCTTAATATTATTTGATATATGGTAACTTGTTTACCTTGTTGTTATTATTAGCCTAAGTATGGTAAATCATTCACATTATTGTTGCTAGTATTGAATTGTGGTAACTTGCTCAAACTATCTCCTAATTATCGTAGGTGTCTATCTCATTCACACTATCAAATATAAGTGTGGTAACTTGCTCACACTAGCGATCTTTTATGGTAAGTATGTCGACCTGTTCACACTGCTGATGTTTTCCTTATAATTATGGTAACTTGCTATCTTTATTTTCAACTATTACTTTAAGTGTGATAACTTGTTCACTATGTTCATATTTGTTGTAGTAACATACTTGCAATGTGATTTCTTCTTATAATTGGGTCATATTGAGAAATTTTGGAAGAATTTGGAGTATCGATACCTGTTGACATCTTGACAGTGGTATTAGATGAGGAAGGGGAAATAATTGGAGTTTTGTGTAATATTGATATTTCTAGATATTGGTTGGGCTATGGTATTAGATTATAAACTATTGCTAGGCTTCTATATATAAATTTTTTACAGGTTGTAGTATTGGAGGGATGGTTGGGATATTAGGAGTTGTTGTTTTCTCTTTAAAGTTAGCTAGCCGAGGACGCTGCTGAGTACTGTTGGTATATACTCACTCTTGCTTTTTTTGCAATCTTTTGCCATGTCAAGGCCTAGGATTTAGTGATTTCTTCTTTCTACTCATCCAAGGATCATCTGAGATATTCTGATGTAGCTTCCCGTCGATTCAGCAGTCGCCGAATGTTTCTTGTCATTTATTTTTCTGTATCTTTACTTATTAAAGATATTGAAAGACTTGAGATGGTATAAACTTCATTTAGTGGATATATATAGTGACACCTGGTTTTGGGGTTAAATGAAGACTTCCACATTGTATATGTTACTTGTATATTCGTGAGTTAAAATAACCTAAAGGGTTGGGAAGTAGGTGCCTCCATGCTTAGTTTTTGGGGCGTGACAATTGAATCTCTATAGGAGGATGTGGTTAGAGCTGCTCAAGGACTTTGATATGAGTGTGATGCGTCATATAGGTAAATCCAATATGGTGAATGATGTGCTTAGAAGATTGTTTATGGGCAATGTGACCCATATTGGGGAGGGTAAGAAGGAGTTGGCTAGAAAAGTGCACAAGCTTGAACACTTGGAGATAGAATGATTGATAATGATAATGGTGGTTTGATAGTTCAAAATTCTTGAGAGTCATCCTTAGTTGTTGAGGTGAAAGATAAATAGGATAATGATCCTGTTTTACTATAGCTAAGCAGAAGGTACAGGGTTTCTCCCAAGGGGAGGATGTTGTTCTCATATATCAGGGCTGACTTTGTGTTCCATGTGTTGATGAATTGTGGCTGAAAATTTTGATAGAGGTCTACCGGTGGAATATGGTAGAGAAGGACATAACTGATTTTGTAACTAAATGTTATAAGTTCCAATAGGTTAAGTTTGAGCATCAGAGATAGGAGGTGAGATGCAAATCCCTTTTATTCTTGCTTAGAAATAGAGGTGATAACTATAGATTTTGTCATTGGTATGGCCCAAACTCAGTAGCAACATGATTCGATGTGGGTGATTAGGACAAAATACTAAGTACGCTCATTTCTTGCTCGTTCTTGCTAGGTACTCAAATCAAGGGAGGATTTACCTTTAGGGGTTATTTAGGATGCATGATGTCCCATTATGCATAGTCTTACATAGAGGTACACAGTTTACCTCCTAGTTTTGGAGATCTTTCCAAAAGGACCTTCAACACAACATTTCACCCTTAGACAAATAGTCATGTAGAGAAAAGCATTCAGAATTTGGAGGATAATCTGAGATCTTATGAAATTGACTTCAAAGGTAGTTGGTATGATCTCTTCCTTTATATATAGTTTTTTATATAATAGCAGCTACTACTCCAGCATTTAGATGGCCCATTTTGAGGCTCTTTATAGGAGGATATGTATAGATTTAGTACATGATACTTTAAATAAAGTTCAAATCATCAGAGACAGACTAAAGATTGACCAGAGCAAACAAAACTTTTGTACTGATGTGAGGAGGGGGGACTTGGAGTCTGATCTTACTGATTGGGTTTTCCTGAAAGTGTCTCCTATGAAAAAGTGATGAGATATGGGAAGAAAGGGAAACTTAGTCCACGATATATTAGTCCTTTTCATATTCTGATAAAGACCTTCAAGTACATTTAGCATCAGTGCATCCGATCTTCTATGTGTCAATGTTAATAAAACTCCTTGGTTTTTTTCCTTGATATTACATGTGGAAGACATTGGTACTCGAGACAGACTTACTATAAGGAGGTACCCATTCATATCCTATACTGGTAGGTCCGCAGAATAAGGATTATAGAAGTAGCTTTGATCAAAGTCATTTAGTGGAAACAGTCTGTAGAGGGAGATACTTGGGAAGCAGAAACAAATAAAATAACCAAATATCCTCTTATTTTCCCCACTAGTCCTATTTGAGGATGAAGTATTTATCTTCTTTATTTATGTATTTCCCTTAATTTCATGCTCCATGTCAACTTTTATGAATCTTAGCATATGCATTCATGCTAGATATATTCAACCATGTTTAGTCCAGTCAAACAAATTAGTATCATGTTCATGTTCAACTCAGTAGCTAGTCAATAAGTTTTAGCAATTAAATTTACCTTAGAATCATCTTTATCCTTTATTTGAGGATGAATGAACCAATGGGGAGATATTTTAACATCCCACACCTGATTTATTCATGGAAACCTAAGATTTAGATCAAACAAACTCAAACTTGTTTCAAGTCCTCCATGAGCACAGTTCATGACTTATGAAGTGGACTTCATGATTTGTAAATAGTGAAGTCAAAATATAAGATCAAAAATCAGGGCCCAAGTTCAATAAGTGGTACCTATAATGACCCTCATGGTCAGTTATGATAAATATGAGGTGTTTGCATTCTAGAGTGTTTCGGTGGTTGCCCGAAGTCATTTATGACTTACCAGGACCAGTAGATCAGATCCCTAGAGATTCGATTGAGAAATATCTCAAATTGCCTGTTTTAAACCCTCAAACTAAGTACTCATTGACCAAACTCAACTTTCTTTCAAGATGAGCTCAGTATTAAATTTTGACAGCTCCGTTAGCTCTAGAATGCCAAACAAAGTAAAGATTGACCTTAAGTTTTCATTTTGGAATTTTAATTTACAATTTATGTCAATTTGTAGATTTTAGTTAAGTTTATGGCCTAAAGTCGAGCTTGAGTGGTAATTTGGTGTTTGGAATGTCGAATTGGAATTATGAAGCTTCTATAAGCTCTGGAATGTTGATTTTAGGCTAGTGGAGGCGTTGGTTTAACATCTGGACTTGTCGTTGAATTTTTGAGGTATTGGTGGAGAATTATTGAATTTTAGCTTACGTGTTGACTAGGTCAACATCTATCTGAAATGACCTCGGATTCTAATTTCGACTGCGCCATTGTGTCCGGACTATCATTTCATGTGTGCGTACATAGGTTTATTTTTTTGCATAAATTAAACTTTAAATGCATTTTGAATGAAAATTCGGAGCTTTTGCATTCTCCTAAACCGCGGTCAAAACCTGTAACTGGTGCAGGTGGTTCCCTTCTATACTATCGTGATAGGCTCTCATGCGATCGCACTTTATTACAAAATTATTCTTTGTAATCGCGAGCCCGGCTCACGCAATCGCGATGAACAGTAAATAGTGTACTCTACCCGATCGTAAGTGATGCACACGATTGCAAGGCCTAATTTCCAGTTCTCTACGTGATCGTGTAGCAAAGTCACGCGATCGCGATGAGTAAAATACGTAGCAATTTTATAAAACCCTTGCATGAACCCTATATCTTATTTTAACAGAAAGCTCATGATATCTTCAGTTTTAGGGAAAAATGTATCTCCCAAACATCATTCCAAGGCTAAGGAAAATTTCCCTATCAATGGTCGTAGATTCCTTTACGTTTTTGGGTATGTCTTCTTCCTTTTTATTCTACAAAGTCATTAGTTTCTCCATTGATGAACCCTACTTGTTGAAATTGATAGAATTATGCCATAATCTGTATATTTTCGAGTAATTCCTTGTTATTTGAGTATACATTGCTTCTAGGATCGTTAATACACCGTAATTCCTTCGTTTAATTCATTAAAATCACATCTTTAACACCTTTAAGATCAAATATGTTCGGGCTATTTGAAGCCTTTTTCGTACTCGAATTATGCTTAATTTTGGAGAACTGGTTCCTAATAACGTTAGGGATCCCGTAGTAAAGTTTATTTCTAGTTTCGAAGAGTGGGCTTTGTAAGCCCATTTTAGGCCCAATCTAAAAATTAGTATAAACTATACCGTTGGACTCGTATTAACATACAAAATACTTTGATGCAAGTTTCATATCATTTAGAAGCCATTTGATATCAATTCGATTAGTATTCGTTAACTTATAGTGCTTTATCATCGGACGACAAGTAGTTTCCGTGGGGATATCTCTAGGCTTATAACTTTAAGAATTGTACTAAATAGAATCCATGGGTTGGGTATCTAGGTAGATATGATGATTCTGTACCGTTTATTCATCCATCCTATGTTGATATTTATATTTTGGCATCTGATTGATATGGTGTCTGTGGCTTAGAAATTGGATATAGATACCCGTACAGGGCATAGGACGCTGATATTACATGATCATATGTATATATACACACTTGTTGATTTATTGTGCATTCATGACACGAAAGGTTGGGCCCATGGCTCCGATAAGAGTGCATTATGGCAGGGTCAGTATCACCACCTAATTATTGAGCCATGATGGCTAGAGGATGACTTGATAATAATGATAAATAATGGCATAAAGTAATAAGTGATAATATTCAAATAATAATATAAGTTATGATCTTTTACTGTTTTAGACTCGGTATTATATTGAGCACTCGATAATACTTTTTTCAATTATTTTAGTCCAAGCTTTACATCCTAGCATCAGGAAACTTCATTTACTAATAAATTCTAGAACTTAAGACCAAATTCGTTTGACAGTGAGTACAACCGCTGGACTTGAGTCTATCACCAAACGACCGTGAGTACATTTTCTTGATAATTGTGGCTCTACTGGTTATAGAAACTTGATGATACCCAATATATTGAGGATTTTGGTGATACTATGATACAAGCATTGTACGCCTTGACTTGTCGAGTAGGGCTTGATTATTTTATTGATATTTAGCACGAGATGCCAGACTATTGAGACCCTTGAGGTTTTGAGATTTGGGATGTAAGGTTATGATGATGTTAGAGATTGTATGTGGTGACGTACCTCTATGGACCTTGCCTCTTGGCTGCGGCTGACATGGAGGGGGAGTATATGTCATCAGGGAGATATACCGGGAACATTTAGGTTAGCCTTCCATGGGTTCTTCTTGCTGTGCCTAAGGGTACCGGACGAGATGCATACGTAGGACTGGCTACTTCATGTGTGTATTTACTTTCCACACTTTTTTTCTTATATATACCCTTAGTTGGTCATGGGGGGCCTATGGGTGAGCATGTTTCTATGTACGTTGTGCTTCTTTCTAGGGACTTGTCAGCACTTATTTGAGTTACTTTACAATTCTTATCACTTCTTAGTTGTTAGTGTTGGTCAATTTCTACTCATGCTATGTGGGATTTTATCTCTTATACTCTTATTCAGTCATTTACTCTTTTACTTGAGGTTACCGGTATACCTTCCATGTTATACTCTTATCTTCTTTTGACTCCTAATTATTGTATTATTATTCACATATATTATTTCACGAATTTCGGGTACATCTTCCTTCATTGCTTGAGATCCTGTAATGTGATAAGCTAGCGATACATGTATATTTGTTATTTCATTCTTATTTGAGTAGCTAGCTTTCCCTTGTTGTACTACTTTCTTCTATGACCCCTTTATTATATTTTTTTATTTACTACTTTTATTATTGTTATGTGCCTGGTGGGCCTTAAAGCCTACTGGGTATGAGTTTCGTCAGTAGCTTGTACTCATACTACACTTGCATATGTGCAGATCCGGGTACAGGTTCCCAACCTTGATTAATGCCAGCTATTCATGCAGTTTATGTTTTACTTTCAGAGGTTCAGGGTGAGCTTGGCATCTAGCTTTTACCTGCTTCTCTTTGACTTTGCATTAATATTTGATATCCATGTATTTCAGAGACAATTATATTAGATATTTCAGATTTCATTTTTCTATACTTAGTGGTTCGTTTGACACTAATATCAGGTGTTGTGGTATTTATTGATTATTAAACTTTCATATTTTATTTTTCTTCTGAGTATTATGCTTGTGATTTCTGCAATAGATATAGTAGTCCTCCGCTTCAGCTTTCAGACTATAGGGTTGGTTCTCCTACTGGTTGTATAGTAGATGACTTCATGATCCTCGAAATCGTGTTGTGAAAATTTGGTATCAGAGCATAGGTTCATCACTGTCAATGTTCGGGAGGCTATAGTGACATTTAGGAAAATTGACTCTCTTTTTTAAATCCTATATTATGCGTATATCCTTGATAGTTTCTTAAAAATCTCACTAATTGTTATCACACTTTTGCATATGGCTCATACACATTCATTATCAGCAAAAAAAATAGATAGAGCACCAGTATAAGTGCCTCTTTCAGCTACTACTTCTAAGGTCCCACCAGTGCCTGCAACACTTATTGTAGAACCAGCTTCAGCGCCTGTGGCAACGCCTATCCTAAAAGTTGTTGCAGTGTTATCTCTGGGTATTCGTAGCTTATTATAGTAGATACTCAGTGTTTTTAGAGGTCCTCCTATAAATGGAACACAACTAGCAATCTCAGTGTCTCAGCCTATAATATAACATGTGCCACCGGTTGTCCCAACAGTGACTTCTACACCTGTACAGGTTATAACAGTGCCGACCATTGCTCCTACTATTGTACAATAGCCAGCTATGAAAGACACGGAGCAGAAGCTCCAAAACAGGTTCTTGAGGTTGGATCCCCCAAGATTCACTAGGGTTCCACGGAAGGATACCCGTGAGTTCATAGTTGAGTGCGAAGAAAGATTAACTAACATGGGTGTGCTGAAGACCGATGGTGTAGCCTTTACCACTTACCAAATGTGTGGTACGACTAAGCAGTGATGGCAAGCATTTGTAGTTTGCAGACCCACAAGTTCGTCACAACTGACTTGGGTAGAATTTTATGAATTCTTCATGAGAAAGTTTGTTTCCAAGGCCGAGAGTATGAGGCTAAATTTCATCACCTTTCAGTCTATGGGGTTGAGTTTATGCCTACA
>JBDJHY010234008.1:0-10965 GCA_039654485.1 Withania somnifera
AGATAAGAAGTTATATGCTAAGTTCTAAAAATGTGAGTTTTGGTTGAGTTTGGTGGAATTATTGGGGAACGTGGTATCTAAGAAGGGTATTATGGTCGTTCCAGCAAAGATTACAGTTGTTCATGATTGAGAAATTATCTAGCATATATTTACGATAAAGGATTAGAAAGAAGAATCACATTACCACATGTAATCATAGCCTCCCGATAAAAAGTCATGGATATCTTCGCACCAATCTATAGGACTCTACTAGACATTGGCTCTGTACACAGATGACAGATGAAACTTAGGGATCTAATACCAAGATTTCAAGATCAATTTCTCAGATCATGATGGCACCTGCTATCCCACCAATTGGAGAACCAACCCTGTAGCCTAAAGCCAAATCAGAGGGTTACTATACCAATAACAAAATTCACAAAAATATCAATAAATAATGAATAATAAAGAAGATATAACCAAGACAGAAGAATAATAAAATGGAATCAAAAAAAGTTCCAAGACCTAGTACCAGAGTATATAAAAGCAGAGCCACTAAGTACAGAGTACAAGTACAAGGTCTATACTACAAACCTGTCTCTAAATGTACAAAAGAAATAAAATACAAGTGAGGAGAGCAGGAATAGCTGGATGCCAAAGCTCACCCTGTATCTCTGAAGTCAATAGCAAGGAAGCACAAAGTCCAAAGGTAAGGTCCATGGAGGTACACCCACGATGCACAAAGTCTCATAATCGAGCAAATATTGGCTTAGAGCAATAGTCTTATCCAGTTGTAATATTGACAAGTCAAGGTTCCCCGCACTATACTATAACAGTGTCACCAATTTCCTCGATATTATAGTATCCCTATAGTTTCCAGATTAATAAGTATGATAAGTGTAGAAAAGTTATACTCATCACCGCACGAAGATGGACTCAAGTGCCAGTGGCTTACTCACTGTCGAACGGAGTCGGACTCAAGTCTCAGTATAAGTAGTCAAATGATAGTACCCAGTGCCAGGGTGTGAAGCCTACTCTAAAACAAGGAAAAGAGTATTACCAGGTGCTTAACACACAACTGAGTCTAACATGGGTAAAAGGGTTCATTAACTTATATCATTATAAAAAAAATCTATTTTATTACATTTTATGCAAAAATTCATTATTATTATTATTATTATTGAAGGTAACTGTCCTCCATATCTAAAATTCAAATAGTGATATGGTAATACGAGCCCCATCCCCAAATGCACTCTCAAATGGACCCCGTTGCTCACTCACAGTGTGAATACAACTGCACAATGAATACTACAACTAACCTATGCCCTATACAGGATTGACTAAGCTACAGTTAGCAGCACAATACACCATCTAAAAACAAGGGTAAAACCAAAAATCCAACTCATGCATAAACATTCTACTACTTCCATAATCACCTTACATCCATCACAAAGTTAGTACTACGTCACGAATGTCGTATTACACAAAGCGCCAATCAGGAAAAGAATGTGATCAAGAAAAAGAAGCAGTCCAAGTAAACGATAAACCTAAAAGACCAAACCAAGGATGCTATTCAATGCAGTTAAGTAAGCTATAAGCATAAATAAATCCCTACAAAGCCTACATATCTTCTGTTGACTAGTGCGCTGCAACCACCAAATATCATCCTAATGGATGGAAGTCAACCTCAAATTGCTCTAAAGTTGATGAAATATGAATCTAATGATAATACGAGTCTAACGATACTAATCATACTAATTTCTGGGCTGGGCCAAAATTGGATCCTAAAACGGGCCCGAACCAAAGGTACTAGGTTATAGAGCTCAGCTCATGGAGCGCGTGGTACAAAATTGAGCTAAATAAGATGAAGAATAAAAGAGAAATTGAGATAAAAAAGTATAGAATTAAATATTTTTCATAATACTAAAAAGGACGAAATTGGAAGGAATTACCCGGAGAAAACATAAAGGAAATGATCAACAATGCACTCCAAGTGGTTACTATGACTTGCTTCTACTCAAAATAGCAATAACTCAGTTAGGCCTCTCTTACAATGTAATACTTATATTAGTGAATGAGTAGAAATTAAGAAGGACATTTATTTATGTTGGATGCATGGACACAAGGGCAAAATCAAGGTCGCAGGGGCCAACATCACTGGGGAAAACCCCTGCATGCTAGTGTGAGGATCGCAGGAGCGAACCCTTAGTTGATGGTGCAACCTTAATAGTACAACCAAACCCCTCGCCAGGACTGAAAACCCCAATATATTGAAAGAGGAACTCCGAGGAGCCTAGGATGAGTATTCCAAGCCCTATTTCAGTGAACTGAATGCACACAGTATAAAGCAACATTCTAACTCTAGTGGAATTGCAAAAATGGTCAATTAGGGTTATTTGATTAAAAAGTCCCCCAAAACCAAAGAGCACCGAGTTCACGCTAAACCACCAAGGTGCTCCAAACAACATCGAACGCTCTGAGAAGCACACCAATACTCTTAGTAGACTAAAATACCATTATAGAGAAGATGGATGTATCAAAATCCTATTCTGATCTCCCCTCACTAACTCTGATTTAGTTCTCAACTCAAAATGAACTAAATTTCCACAATATAGTCTAAACTCAAAATAAAGACCACAGAACATGAACTAATGGTCCAACTAGACCAAAGTCAACATGCTAGAGCTAATAAAATTGTGGGAATTTGATTCTAAGTATGTCTTGAAGTAAAGTTAACTAAAGTCAATGAGTACCTAAGTTAAGCTCTAAAACAAGCAAAGTGAGATAAATCTCAACTGAACAGCTAGGGAGCCAGACTATCAGTTCCAGCAGGTTATAATTGACCTGGGGAAGCTACTGGAAAGCTATAGAATACAAGATAACATGTAAAAACCCTAATTCATTGTAATGGTCATTAGAATTTCCTTGTGGTAAACTAATTTGGTGCCACTTCCCATACTTGCATTAGTATGTGCATATCTATTATATTTGTGCATGAAAACTATGTTGTGGTACCGATTTGGGACATGGGGATTTGAGGTTTCTGCTGGACACACATTGTTGAGGTAATTCATATATTATTGCTTGAGGTTTTTACTACACGGTGGATTATAACTTAAGGTCTCTGCCAGTTAATGATATATAAATATAACCTGAGGTTTCTTCTAGGTATTGATGTAATGTGTAGAGGTTTTTGTTGGGAATGCATCGAGTATGATAGGGCAGACATGCATCATGATTTTTGTGCATTGCATCGTGTTTGCATTGATTTTATGTTGATTTGATCATCTGTCCAATTAGAGATTAAGATTATTTATACATTTTGATGACTTTAGATTATTTTTAGAGGATTGCTACTTTATTGTCTTAGACTGATATCTGGATCTATGACCAATGTTTTATTACTAGATTGTGAAATTGTAGACATCTATTATTTTCTTCTGTTCTCTCTCTTACTAGACTTGTGTTATTACATGGGTTGTTGTATATAAATAGGTTGCAAGTTGTAGTATCAGAGGTTGGTTGGATATTATAAGTAGTCACTAGTTTTTTATATTTAGACCAGCTGAGGATGCTTCTAAGTATGGTTATTTTCATACTCAGCCTTGCATTATAGCACTCTTGTACATGCTCTGTAATGGATCGGACTTGAGCTTTTTTTCTTGTCTCTAACAACACACTATAGGGCATCTAGAGGTAGCTGTCATTCATTTTTAGTCTCTGGTGTCTCATTTTTATTAACTTAGTGTATTTACCTTTCTTTAAAGACATATTGAGACTTTCGACCAAACTTTGTATTAGTTATTACTTAGGAACTTTGTACAGTGGCTACCTAGTTAGTTTTAGGTATAATAGATGATTTTTGCTTAAATATTTCACTTATATATTACTTTTTTGCATCTATTTTGCCTTTTTTTTTAAGTTATTTATTTCTTAGGCTGACCTACCAGGATGAAAAGGTACATCATGCCATGATTTGGGGGGTGATAATATATTATTCATGAAATACATATTAAAACGAGTGAGATATAACTTTTTGAAGTTTAGACAGAATATTTTTATCAATTTTACGAAAAATCATTACGGTGACTTGAAATCTGAAATTATTAGTTTTGAATTTTGACCTTAAACTTATTTTTTTCACAATCTACATGTTTATTGCTTTCCTTTGATATATTATTCATGGAAACAAATTAAAATGAGTGAGATATGATCTTTTTTTAAGTTTAGGTGGATTTGTTGAGATAGTTTTATGAAAATTTGCTACTATAATTTGAAATCTAGAATTATAAGTTTGTAATCTTTACCGAAAACTGGATTTTTTTGTAATCTACTTATTTAGGGTTTTCCATTGATATATTGTTTTATGTAAAATGGATTAAAATGGGTGAGATATGATCTTTTGAAGTTTAGCCAATATTTTTTTAACAGTTTAATGTAAAAATGCTATTGTAATTTGAAATTTGGAAACTATAAGTTTGTAATTTTAACCCAAAACTTATTTTTTCCATAATATACTTATTTAGGGATTTCCATTGATATATCATTCATGAAAATGGATTGAAAATGAGTGAGATATGGTTTTTTGAACTTTAGGAAGAATTATTTTGACAGTTTTATGGGAAACGTTTGCTGTAATTTGAAATCGAAAAATTATTCATTTGTAATTATGACCCGAAACTCATTTTTTCATAATCTTGTTAGTTCGTTCTATTCATTGGTATATTATTAATTTAAAATGGATTAAAAATGAGTGAGATATAAATTTTTTGCAAGTTTTATGAATATTTATTTTTACCTAGCATTATTTAATTATTTTACTAAGTTTTGGTAATTTGTATATGTCCTTATACTCTACAAATAGATTATTTTGTCTTCTACAAGTTAGTGTGCCATAATTTATCACACTAAATGGTAAGTCCATTCTAATTATTTCTTTGTTTCTATTTCAGACATGGACGAACAGGGACAAACTCGAATTACTCCAAATATGAGTTCTGAAGTCAAGAAAAGAATCAATGTAGAAGAGCACGTTGTCGAAGGAAAAGTTTTCGAGAATGTGATGTTATAAGAAATAATGTCCCAAGAGAGACACAAATCTATTTTGGAAAAAAGGGTTGTCGCTATGTCGTGAGTCTACGACATTTTTTATGCTTAAAACTAGGAGTTCTTGAGCTTGTTTATATGGATATTATGGAAATTTGTGTGTTATTGCAAGTCAACAAGTCATGGAAGAAAGCATGGCACTATGGAGTGAAAAAAAAATCAAGGTACAACTTTTTGGGTGGACCATAGATCGTATATGGACTCCAAAGACCATCACTTTGACCGTGGAAGTGAGGCAGAGTGTGATGATTTCCAGGGAAAAAAACCACGAATCCTCATTTCCACTCACAGACTGTTCTCATAATCGTAGAACTATTCAAGTGAAGGATTTTTGAGAGACATCAAACCACATATTGACCGAAAGATCGTGGTCCAGAACAATGGATCATGGAATAACTGTTGGATGCTTGACAGAGTTTGTTCCATAATGAAGGATTGTAGATCCTGTTCCACTATCCGTGGATCCTCTTCCACGAACTATTGGTTGCTTGCTGACCACGCTTTCCTTGTTTGATTAAGATATGATTTTGTACACACTATGAATAATACCCTTAGGTTTTATTTTGGGAGGTTCGGAATTTTGGTATTTGTTAGATTTTTGTTGAAGTCTGTGAGTAATTTGACTTTGTTCTTGAAATTATTCAAAGATATTATTTCATTCGTCTCCATTATTCATCCAATCATATACTTTGTGATAGTATGTTTTATTATTCATAATTTAATGCAGGTTTTTGATATTATTTCCATGATCATGAGTGGCTAAAACCACCACAACTAGAGTAGTGAAAACCATGTGAATAAATAACTTAGGGTAAAGTACTTGTAATTCTAAACCGGTGTGCAGCATGTATTGTTATTTTTTTTTTGTATTGACTTATTTTTAACAATTGTATGTGTTAAAACTCGCCTTAAGGCTTACTTGTTCTGGAGAGAGGTAAGAAATAGAAAAAGAAAATAATCAACAGATATTTGAAGCTACCAACCTCCATCTAAGTACTTGAGCTGTGTAGGAATAGTCTATCTTTTGTCTAAGGATAAGGTTATGGAAAACACTCTAATACCGAGAGGTGATGACTGATATACACTTAATATGTTTGGAAGGCATTTATGTCTAATTAACTGGACAGATTCTGCATTCTAATCACTGAAATAGATTATTATTATTACAAAATAACTAGGAAGTTATGAAATCATGGGGATCGTAACCCTATTGTCTTAAAATTATTGTTAACCCATTAAGTGATAATTAATTCTATTAAACATTTCTTTATTTACTTTTTTAATTCCCCCTTGGAAGTAGCAACTATTATGTTGACATAATTTCTAATAGACGTGTTCTCTGTCACATTCCCTGTGGGATCGATCCTAACCTTTGATAGGTTTTATATTTGTCAGCGACCGCTTTATACTTCTTAATTGAGGTGTAAGTTTGGAGAGCATTAAAATTTGGCTCCGTTACCGGGGAATACCTCTTAGAAATTGTCTATTAGACTTATTTTAACTTTAAGTTGTTGCTTTCTTAATTTACTTCTATTTTAATTTTTTGTTTTTATTTGTTGTAGGAACAATGGCTATGTCACGACCAAAAGTTCAGGTCATTATGGTGTCCACTACCCTCCAGTAGAAAAACATAACCCTATAGCACGGAGCTACACCCAATGGGCTATATACAGTCGAATCATCCAACATAACAGAAAAAAGTATAAGCAGATATATGTAAAAGCGGAAGTAGAAGAAATACATACAAAACCAAAATCCCAAATACTGGTGTAAATGGCATATAGAGATACTACACAGAGATCCAAAAGATAAATATATACAAAGAAACTCCTGCAAAAGTGAAACTACAAAGGGCCTGTTGTAGACAAAATAAAGCAGGCTTGAAATCAAGGAAAGCACGATTAGTTCGGGCGACAAAGCTAACCTTAATATTTGAAGCCATTTGTATCTACTTCGCATGAGCTCGACGTCTTAAATAACCCCTACCAGTATCTGCACCATTAAAACGATAGAGAAGTGCAACATGAGTACCAAACAACATACCCAGTATGCATCATAGGTCGATCAAGTTAAAATAAAGTACAAGTTAGAAATAGTAAGGAAGTAGAACAGGTCAAAGATAGATGGAAACCGGTCAAACTAATAAATAATCAAGAAATATAAAGGTGCCAGAGTGCAATACCATCAATAAAGTGTAAGTATAGGTATACATTGAACTAATGCATGGTAGACATGTACGGGTAGTAACCACTATCCCAAAACCCAAAATTGAAAAGAACGTACCTGTGCTCCAGCTAAGCCAACACCCAACTAACCATATGTATGTATATACACAATAAAACAATGGATCAATTGTAAAGTAGTGTTAAGTATAGGAAAGAGAGTAAACATACAAAATCTACCTGGCACCCTATGCCACCGGTAAGTACAAACAGCACAACAAAACCTACTGTTACTTTCTCTTAAGCCTGATGAGCAAAAATAATACAAAATTAATACACGGGGGTGCAGGAAAGTATGTTTGAAAATGTTCTTTTCATACCATGGGCCTCCCTCTCAGTGTCAAATCTTGGGGACTTATGCCCTTACCAGTACCAATCTCAGAGTCCGCGCCCTGGAGGCCCACACCTCAACTCAAGTCTAGGGTCTAAGCCTTATTAGTGCCAAACTATGGGGTCTATACCCCACATATGCCATATTCAGGGTCCGTGCCTTAGAGCACCATGCTTCAAACTTAAGTGCAGGGTAAGTACCCTATCAGTACCTATCTTTGAGGTTTGTTCCTTATCTGTGCCATACTGAGGCTATGTGCCCCGAAGGACCATGCCTCTAAATCAAATACAGGGTCTAAGCCATATCAATATATGTTGCACCACCCAACTCCAATGATATACAACTTCCCAATCACGGCACAGCAACCACAATGCTAATAATAATAGAAATGGAAGCAGTTAGAGTTTAAGATCGACTAAAGGCTACCAGCTAAGAGCTCATGTCACAACACTCGCCACGCGATAACTCAAACAGTCCCCAAGTTTTGTGGCCCTCCAAGCGGTGAGACCAAGACACGAACTGTAATGACCCACTCGGTCATTTCTTTACCTTTCATCTTTTTATGTTTTAGAGTCATTTGGTAGTTATCTTAGGTCATTTATGACTTGCTAGGACCGGTAGCTCGATTCCTTGGTGACTCGTTTACTCGTTATCTCATTTCCCTACTTTGAGTCTCAATTTTTAAAATAGTGGAATTCAAGATTGAATTAGTAGTAAATGCACTCGAAATGGAATTTTGACTATTTCGTTAGGTCTGTATTGCTGACTTTGGTCTAGGTAGATCTTAAGTTTGTTTCCTGGGATTTTTATTTTGAGCATGGGATGTTTTGTCGAAATAAGGCCCAGCCGAATCTCATCTTTGAGTCTGGGTTGTCCTTTGAAGATCAGAGTATTGGATCAGGGTTTTGTCGATTCTGTTAGCTTCTAAATGTCAAGTTTGGTCTATTGAGCTATTGGTTTCTTCCTGAGGTGTCGGGGTTTGTTTTGAGTACGTTTGTGGAAGTCCTTAGTTGGACTTCTTTTTTATCCTTTTGGGTTTGGGGTCTTTATCTCTTTAATGACCTCAGATGGTCATTTTGTCAATTCCATTGATTCCGTAGTGTGTTTTTTCCCAAAATTCACTTTTGGTTTGTTAGAATCAAACTCCGGATGCTCATTTTAGACCCCTCAGAGTATTTCCCAATTTTCTTGTGTTGCTACAGGTCACAGACCGTACCATCGGCCCTTAGGTCACCCTGGTGAGGTCACCCCTATGCCCAAGGGGCCTCTCTATCAAAGTTCTCCCCAACACCCAGCAGCCGCACCAGTGAGGTCACACTTGCGGCCAAAAGGGCGGCCCTACGGCCCCTACACTTTATAAATACAGCATCTCCCATTTTCATTTTCAGTTGATTGACATTTCATTTGCAGTACCTCCTTGAGTGTGTGAGCTAGTTTTTGGGTGTTTTAAGCAGTGGAGATTTGCAAGGAGTCACGTGGGTAATTGTGAGAGTTCGCGGTGCTTTGTTTTTTGGGTAATTCTCGTTATTTCTGCTATTCTTTAATTGTGCAAAAGTTTTTGATTTAATTACTTTAGACCTAGTTTTACCCTTCGATTCGATATCTCTTAAAATTCATTTTTGGACCATGAGTCCCCCGAGCTGAGGCTACGCGCTGGTATATTTAGTTTGTTATTTTCGGGCTGTGAGGCCCGCTCCCCGACCCAGGTTGTTAATTGAAATATGGGTCATGTTATGCATATTTTGATTCCTGTACTTGTATTTGTTTAGGTTTGGGTGGTATCGACTGTGTTAGAGATTGGGGTTCACCGTGCACACACCTCAGGGATTTTTTTTGGCGTCTATGTAGGCTAGGTTTATTGTATGCATTATAGACTGGGTTGATATTATTATGCTTGTGATATGGCTAGTAGCATGGGCTGGGTTATTTAGTTTGACCGTTGTACTTTTATTGAAATTCTTGATGGATTTCGGGGGCTCGTGAGAGGTCATAAAGGGTTGAAGGGTTGTATGGTCGGTTCCTGGTCCCACCGTGTAAAGGCCACTAACTTTGGGAATTAGTTTAGTTGTTACGCAACGAGTGTAGTGAGATAAGCTCTTAGGTATGGCCTTTGGCCAATCCTACACTCTTTTTACTTTTCATTTTCGTTGTTATCGTCTCATTGTTGTTGTTGTATTGATGCTCTTATATATTTACTATTTGGACTGGTTTTGTACTAAAGGGATGGGACCTCGTTTTGGCACTAATGGTTATTAACACTAAAGGGTTGGGCCCTCATTTTGGCACTTAAGGGCTGGTACCTGGGTACGGGCACTAACATGGGGTGTGTGCTTGAGGATGATATTGTTCTACTTTACTTTTTTGCTCCCTTGTGTATTTCTTTAGTATGTGTGTATGGTGGGGCTTAAGGGGGGAGTCACGGTCGGTTTTACTGTGGTGTTTGTGCTTACCACGGGATGGGGTGCCAGGTAGGTTTTGTTGTGCTTTTTGTACTTACAGGTTGTATAGGACACCACTAGGTTTTTGTGTGTTTACTATCTATTCCTTATTTAGCAGCATTCTTCTATCCGATCTTTATTTATGGTTCATGCGTATATGGTATCATGATTAGTGGGATTTGACTGAGCTGGAGCACAGGTATCTTTCCATACTTCATTTCGGGTTTTGGATATTGGTCTCTTTAGATTGCTTCTACCATGTTTAGTTCCTATAGATCTATTCTGGCAAATCCGATATTTTACTCCTCTGTTTATTATTAGTTTTACTCTTTCTTTTCTGTTCCCTTACTCTTACTGACCTGTTTTACTTCCCCGCCTTTATTACTCGCATTTTATTTTAACCCAGCTGGTCTATGATGTTTACTGGGTATCTTGTTTGGTACTCATGCTGCAATTTTGTACCTTTTTTCTTGGTGCAGATACCGGCAGGATTTATTGGTGATGTCTTGATTGTGCGGAATAGATTTATTCTAGCTTTCTTTGTCATCCAGATGATTGTGATTTCCTTAATTCTAGCTTGCTTAATTTGATCTACTGCAGGCCTTGCATTGTATTATCTTTTACATGAGTTATTTGTATTTTTTAGCTTTCGGTCTCTAATGCCAGTTTTTGGGAGTTGGGTTATGTATGATTTCCTTCTGGTTTTTGTTCCTTATGTATTGTTTATGTTTTCCGTTGCTGCATTTGGTTGTTTTTGAGTGTGTATAGCCCATTGCGAGTAGCTCCGGGTTGAAGGATTAGGCTTGTCTACAGAATGGTTCTAGACGCCATAATGTCACGACCCGACTTCTCGGAGTCATGATGGCACCTACTATCCACCCAGTAGGAG
>JBDJHY010234017.1:0-10965 GCA_039654485.1 Withania somnifera
TTACAAGGTAATAATTCTCAATATCCCCTAGTAGATCTATTAAAACTCTCAAAAAGGCTCACAATGGGCCATAATATAAATCATATGCCTAATGATGCAGGTTTCAGGTATAAGGTCCTTGTTCCAACCCTCTTGTTGCTAATACTCCTCCTTACCATAGTTTGACCTCAACATCAGCACACTTGACTTAGTTTAACACCCTCAAAACAATCATAAGTGAAACTACAACTTCACTACTAAATACTAGTGGAACACCCTTAATGGAACCAATTAGCTAAAAATATCAATTTAGACCACAATGGGTAACTCTTTCTAAAACTAATACATCATAAGTATATTTACTCTTAGATTATAATTTATTATTGAAAGTCATTATTTAAAATATGTAACCTCTAAATTAGGTGTAATGTCACACCTCCGAGTCACCTCCTAGGCAAGACCGAAATCCTTAGCTACCAAGTTGCTCTGTAACCTTAAATGAACCGTTTGGCCCATTCCTATCTCTATCACTATGTTTCGATGGAAGAAATATTATGCCAATGAAATCATAAAGTAATGGTGAACTTTACATTCAATCAATGAGATATCTAAATAAATATGAAAAAACTCAATGTGTATGTTTAACACCATCTATGTATGAGCCACTAACAAGTTGAATAATAAATATAAGCTAGGATAATGTCCCTAGCTGAACCAAAACTGAATATAAATATTGTTTCTAGTGTATAAGTTAAAATCAACATAAAAGAAAGATACTCAAGCTAGTTCACCGATCAAGTGGGTGCTCAGCACTTTACTTGAATCTATTGGGAATGTAAGGCCGAGCCAACCATAAGCATCCAGAAGGTTGGCTGAACCTACATGTGTGAAAGACATGTACATGAAAAAAGTTTGAGATCAATACATTTGAATATAGTAAGCATCTTATATGTTAGAAAAAATAGGTTGTAACAATATTATGGAAACTTGTTATGCAATGCATTAACACATGAGACTTACCCTAATTGTCATTTGTTGACTCATATATGCAAAAATATTCAATAAGATAGTAATTGATTTAAATTCTTCTTTTAATAACTAACTCTTCTTTACGACAAATTTCTTAGAATACATCTTAATGACACATGAAGGACACTTAGCTGAACTTTAACTTACACTTAGCTGAACATTGGGAGGTTTTATAACTGACATTCCCCATGCATAAGGATATAGGTTCCAAAGTTCACCATGAAGGTAGGTTTCCCTAAACCCTACCAAAGGTAAAAAGGCACTGACTAAATGTTATTGGATCTAACTAGTAAGATATAAAGCACTCATTGGGCCATGCTGAACTTTATATGGTTGGAAACCATAGGTTATATGATAAGGTTGGACTACCCAAAACTTTTAGATCCTAATTCTACTCATAATATTGACACATGTTGAACTTTTATTTAATTTACCTCAATTGGGATGCTGAACTAGTGAACTCATTAACTAACACTACATTTTTCGGCCTTTCCCTTTCATGCTCATATTGATTGGCTAATCTTTCCTTTTAGGAAATTTAATCATCTCTTTAGGTGAAGTTGATTCTATCTTAGTATCTAGGCTTTAAGAAATTTATCAGTATTAACTTCCTTAAACCGACAAAACCATGCTACAATGTTTGAACCCTACAACTCAGAACTTGACCCTCAATGTTAACTGATTTTGACACCAATTTATGAACACAGTGTTTTATTCCACATAGTGGATTATATTTATGCACTTGACACAACTTTTAAGTAATTTAGTCTAATTTCTATATTTCATCACGAACACATCCATCCCAAGCTATACAATCAACTATATACACTTATAATGATGATAATTATGATCAAGACTACATATACTAAGAGGTTCTACCATAAACATGAAATTTAGGATTTACCCTAAAATCTCTAGTATATAACTTGAATAATAATTTAGGGATTCAAATATAAGGTTATAACAGAAACCTTGTTTCATTTCCACTTACCTGAACTGGATTAAATCTATGGAGAAATCTAAGGAGAAAGAGTAGCACAATGATCTCTTGATGAAAACCCTAGGCCTTTTTATTGAAAGAAACCCTTGGAAAAATCTACTCTTGATTTCAATTATTAATAATAAATGAATGAAATATGGTGTTCGTATTTATATTTACCTTAAAACAAGGTTAAAACGACATAGAATTGTTCAGTTAATGTGGGGAATTATCTAAAAAGCTCCTATGAAAATCAAACTAAAATAGAACTATCTAGGTTTTCATGGTAGGTTTGATGGTTCACCAAACTTTTTGGTGGTCTGTCAAATGAGCTGTCAAACTGTGCCCCATTGTTTGCTCACTGGGTCACGTGAAAGTTCCTACCACGGTCCATGGAACGATTTTATAGAACATGGAAATGATATTTGGGATGACTCAGTAACTTAAAATAATTTTAGAGGACAAGATGGGTTTCACGGGAGAGATGATGAGTCATGGAACCATATCAGGTTTGTCGAAGGACCCTTGGAAACAAAAAATTCCCGATCTGGGTAAAATCTCATAGGAACAGTTTATTTAGCGTACACAACCTTTAGCACATGTTTCAAGGTATTACACTTAATTGGCCAAAATTACTAAATTAAAAATCATTCATGATTCGATTAAAAAATCATTTTAAGTTAAGTAAATTCATGAAACTTTAATATCTAATTCAACTTTACTGATTTTACCTTGATCACTTTTCAATTCATGAGCTATCACTTTCCTTTAGATTTTAATATAACTTTCGAAATCATACTTCTACAACTCAAGAGAACCATACAATTCATCAAATAATCATGAAACTTCTTTATGTTGTTATGCTTCATCAAGAATCACCAAATGTGGGGAAAATCTCGATATATAATAAAGAAATAAGATAACCCTAGACATACTTCTAGAACTCGAGACCTTTGGGAAAAGGGATTTTTGGGTACAAGGCTGGAATGAATCCTTTTTCTTTTTCCCACTTAAATAATCTATGGAGAGAATTTATGAAGAAGATATTTCAAATTAATCTTCTAATTCGAATCCTAACCTTTGTTAGAGAGAAACTTCGAAGAAAAATATCTTTCTCTTCATTCATTATGTAATGAATGAATGAAAAGAGGTATTTAGGAATTTATAATGACCCATTTATAAACCAAAATAAATATAGAATTTTCATAAAAAGTGATGGATAATTAGTAGCTTGCACTTAAAAAAACATAACTGAAAATTTATCATAGAGAGTCACGACTTGACCTACAACTCATAAGAAGGAGCCATTACTCGTGTCTGCAACTTGGAATGGCTATAAAAATTGACAGTAAGATTGGACTTATGAGTTGATGTCCCTAGTTATGATTCGTTCACATAGGAGCATCTCGTGATCATGAGGAATAAAATATCAAATTTCATGATCTCTATTAAAAATGACAGTACGAGTTATTGTATGAGTCATGAGGTCCTCCCACGAGTCTTATCATGACTCGTGGTACCCTAAAGGAAAATTTCAATCTCACAAAATTTTACTACAGCATTTATATATTGATCCAAGTATGGGAGATTACAAAAATATAGGCAAGCTCATGGTATTTGTATATATAAAATATGAATATATCTTTAGTATGGGTGTTTTCTCCTCTTAGTCTCTAGTCCCATTTTCAGGTATATATGTGCATTATATTACATTTTCTTATTCTGTTGAAAGGAAAAATTTAAACATCCTAAATGATGTCTCTCATATGCATTGAATAACTAATTACCTTCTTGGGTCATTTCTACGTCCTTGCGTGGTTTTTGTGTCTAGAGAATTTCCGTAGCTAGCCCAAGTTAGTTATGGATTGCTGAGACAAATAGTATGGTTCACTGGTAGTTATTGATCTTCTATGTTATGTATTGGACTCCATAAAAGGAATATAATTATACTCTTAATAGTTGAAGGACATTGCTCATTTATATTTTTAGCAGTAGCAAGGTATAGGTGAGAATGTTGCTCCCGCCAAATAGGATGAATTTGAGGATCTATCATATATTTCATTTAGACAAAGAGATAAATGGTAAATGGGTTCAGGATTTAGAGTAAGGCTCCATGAATGTGAAGGAATATTGAGTTGTAGTTTATTTATCTTTCCAGGTATACTTCATATTTATACATTATTGGATATAGGGGATACCTTTTACTTTGTTACACTATACTTTACTTGTATATTTGGGGTCAGTCTTGAACATATTTTAAAACCTTTCTCAATCTTAACTCCTGTCGATGAACCTATTATCGCTAAACGAGTCTACCACCAGTGTCTAGCTTTATTCTTTCACAAAATCATTCTAGTTGACTTTGTAGAGCTTGACGTGTTGTATTTTCATGTCATTTTTTAGAATGGACAAGTTGCAATCATGTTATTTCTCAATCGACTGTCGAAAAAAAATATTTAGGTTTTGGTTCCTAAATGAGTTGGCTTTAGACTTGTCAAGTAGTTCCTAAGAGTCATTACATTTCATACCTTATGATTAGTGAGATGATTTTTAAGGGTTGTATCTATCATCTTGTCAGGATTAAGGGTTATGAACTTGAGACCCCCAGTTTCAAACTAGTCCAGGTAGTAAGAAATTTCCCTTTAATTTTTCCTTAGGATCTATTTTGAGTCTCTCCAGATAAGGAGATAGAATTTGACATACATATCCTTCCAGATACTAAGCCTATTTACACCATTCTATATTAAAAGGACCCTACTGAGTTGAAAGAGTATTTGAAATTTTTTCTTGATAAATGTCTCACCTAACCTAGTGTGTCTCCTTGGGGTGTTTAAATTTTCTTAGTTCAAGTAAATGACATTTCAATTTGTATATGTATTGGTTGTTCTAAGTTTACTAAGGTCACTATTATAAACAAGTATTCGATTAAAAGGACTGGTGACCTATTTGACCATTTTAAGTAAGCTAGTTATTTATTAATTATTGACCTTGGATTTGGTTACCATCATTTCAATGTTTGGACTTGTGACATTCAAAATTATCTTTGAATACTTGGTATGGTTTCGATATCTACATAAGGAACTAGTCTTCAAGAGGAAGTACTATGGTTGATCCGTCTTCAGACTATTTTATTCTTCTCTTTACTCTTCATAAGTATTGTATAACATAGTTTATAATACTTTATCCATAAAATAAAGGAAAGAAAAACTTGATGGAGGCATAGAATCAAAGTGTCATAATTATTTGGACTCTTTAACAAACTTGGTTTTTATTAGGATCAAGCTAAGTTAACTGAATGCCATGATCAGAAATTTGTGCATGGAGGCACCTACTTTCACAAACCCGAGAGTTATCAACAAACTGATTAACACTATAAATAGTATATTTATCTCAATGTGAAATCAATGGGCATCAGAATTTTTTTTATAAAGGTATCAACAACTTATCAAGAGCAATATCATCAAATAATCAAGAGCAATATCAACAACAAGTACATAATTAAGATCCAACTTCGACATCAAGGTGCTATTTTCAGTTACATAATTCAAATAAAGAAACTTATATTCCAACTTGAGTCTATAATTCGTCAATTTCATCAAGACTCACAAACACAAACTTTATCAATTTAAACCCGGCATGCTCAATATTAACACCACAATGTACCCATTTCTCTATAATTACAAAACTGGCACACAATCATTAATAATTTATAGAAAGACCCAATAAACCTCAATTTGCCTTTAAAATGAAGGAAATTATCGATCATAAACTTTTCCTTCCTTTAATCCTATAAAGGAGCATAATCTAGTTAAAAACGCATTATATACGAGAAAACATGAAAATAAACACCCATAGTCCTACATTTTGGAATTTTATTCAAAAATTTACCGTGGGCCCACATGATAAAAATTGGAATTTTAATACAAAACATATTACCCGACACTTATGGATTCTAAATATCATGTTTGAAGAAAACCCAAACCCATTTCATAAATAAAACTCCAATCTCTATCTTTAATCTTAGGCTTGAAAATGTTTCATCTTAACTTTGAAACCTTCATAATTGGATGTAAAAATCACGTATAGTTAATAGGTTATGATGAAAAAAAATTAGAAAATAATACCCAATGATTTAGAAAGATGCCCATGCAACTTCCATAAAAACCCAATTGATAGTTCAAATTGTTTTTCTCAATTTCATCCATTTTAGCATTAGAAGATAGTAATTCAAGGGGTCGTTATTGCAAGAGATTCATGAAATTAACCAATTTGAGAGATTTTACTCTTACCCAGTTTTAAGCTTTTAAACAACATTATGAAATCTAACACCAAATGCTCTAAGAACCTTTCAAAATGTTTAGAGTGTTCAATATTTTCCAAATGTGGAATAACTCAACTTAAAACCCTTTTATAGAAATTTAAAATCTGGTAAAATTCCAAAATTACGCTTAATAAAAATACAAGATTTTTCCCCGGGTTTGGGTTCCACTGACAGCTCTATGAATTGTGGATCTACTCCATGAATCATAGAGGGACTCTTTAACCCCGACCCAATACACAATGGTCAAATAGGTCTCCACAAATCCCTTTCATGAGACATGGAACCATTCCATGACTCTTTGAAGGTTTCGAGGTACCTTTCCAATGAACTTGCCTTCCCCACATCTTTGACAAACAACTCCACAACTTATATAACACTTCTATGAGTTGTGGAACCCCTTTCATGACATCTGGACAACAACACAAAACAATACTTATGGATTTTTACACTGTATGAACCCTCGGGATTCATTTAGAACGGTGCAAAAATAAATCATATATGCAACTATACTAATTTTGACTTTTTGGGCTCAATGAAAGCATCAAATTTTTAATAAGGGCACTCAAATTCTTAAAGCTGACAAAAGTCAACCCTTCCTCTTAAACTCGTTATCACGTCAAACCCCTCAAAATTAATACTAATGGGATAAAATAGAAAAACAAAGGTCATACTAGACAAAAATCAACATTTCGGAGCTGATGGAACTGGTGAATTTTTGCTTTGAGGTCTTTCCTAAAACCCAAATGATCTTTAGAGTTCTATATATTATCACTTTAAGGCTTAAAAACGAAAATGAATCAAAACATCCTAAAGGCCATCCCGTTCTGAAACTAACCATGGGATCAAATATTGTTTATCATAATGCAACTACGAGAACGCTAAAACTGTCAAAATACAAACACATTGGAAAATTGACCCAAAGGGTTATTACAACATCCAGCATTAAAACCCATGTTAATCTTATAACATAAGAGAAGAATCCAGTACTTTCTTAACCCAGAGACAGTAGCATAATATAAAAAATTTGATTCTATTTCTGGAGTGAACCTCTAAATATGGGACTACCATAATACAATCGAGTCTCAAGTTTTGAGTCAAAACTAAGAATCGAAACATCAAGGATGACCAATGGAAACAACAACTTCACTAGAATAGTTTATTCCCTTACCCATGTGATGACCAAGATAGCCTATGTTACTTCATACACTTAAATAGACTTTGAAATCTCTAAACTACCGAAAAATTATCAAATGGACTCATCCCTTCAACCAAACCTACATTACAGTCAATAAAACTCTAAATTCAAATATAAAGTTGAATATCAACTAACACTCAACCTTTAGGTGCAAACACCATTGCTGCCTCACATATAATAGTGAAATCCTTTGGCATATCCATTTTATAATGCTTAACTATATAATCTGATCTCAAATCAAATATAGTCATCGAATAGGAACCTAACTAGTCTTGTTATTAAATCAACATATATAAAAATAGGTCAGTAGTCCTATTGACAATGCGCGTAGGCACATAAAACCACTTTAGAACAAAACTGTATATACCTATTAACAATTCTAGTACTGATGAAACAATCAGAAAAACTTTATTTAGAAATTTTTTGGCTTCTATAATAAGATGCATAATCACTATCTTCATATAATACAATGTCATGAGATACTTATGCAATGACCCTTATGGTCATTTAAGATAAATACATGACGTTTTCATTCTATAGTATTTTGGTAGTTTTCTCAAGTCATTTATAACTTGCTGGGACTGGTAGTTTGGTTCCCTAGCGACTCAATTGAGAGACATCTCAAATTGCCTGCTTTAGAGCCTAAAACTAATAACTCATTGATCAAAGTCAAATTTCCTTCAAGACGAGCTCGAAATTGAATTTCGACGATTCTATTAGCTCTAGAATGCCAAACAAAGTCAAGATTGGCCTTAAGTTTGCGTTTTGTAGTTTTCATTTACAATTTAGGTTAAATTTTGGATTTTAGTAAATTTTTAAACATAGAGTGGAACTTAGGTGGTAAATTGGTGTTTGGAGTGTTGTATTGGAATTCTAAAAATTCCAACAGCTCTGGAATAATAATTTTAGGATAGTGGAGGTGTTGGTATAATTTCTGGACTTGTCGTTGCATTTTTGAGGTATTGGTGGAGAATTCTTCAAATTTTAGCTTAAGTGTGGACTTCGTAAACGTTTATTTGAAACAACCTCAGATTTCGATTTCATCTGCGTTGGTGAGTCTGCGTCATTTCAGGTGTGCGTACATATTTGGTTTGTCAAGATTGGACTCCGAATGTATTTTGAATGGTGATTCAGAGCATGTTTATTCTCTTGGTTTTGCTATCAAAACCTGCAACTGTTACAAGTAAACCCCTTTTACGCGATAGTGAAAGGCCTTCCCGCGATTGCGTTTTATTGTGAAATTATTCTTCATAATCATGAGGCTGTCTCACAATATTGTGATCAGCACGATTAAGTTATTCTACATGATTGTGAGTAACCTCACACAATCGCAATGGCTATTCTTCAGAACTCTACGCGATTGCGATGAGTAAGGCCACTGACAGTTCAATAAATTCTTGCACGAACCCTAGGTTTTGTTTCAGTAACAACATTGAGTTTTAACCTATCTTTGAGAAAAAAACCCCTTCCAAACCTCATTCAAAGGTTGAGAATATTCCCAACTTATTTCCTTCGACTTCAACACAACTGGATAAATTTCTTCATTGATTTAGGTCTTGAAACTCTTCAATTTCTTAGTTCCTCCATTGATGAATCCCACTTCTTAAAAATTGTAAAATCATTTCATAATCCATATATTTTGAATAATTCTTTTTTATCTGAGGATACATTGCTTCTAGTATCAATTATACATCGAAATCCTAATGTTAAATCCATAAACATTGAATCTTTTACCCCATTAGGGTCAAATCTGTCCAGGCTGTTTTGAAGCCCTTCTTGCACTCAAATTATGCTGAATTTTGGAGCATGAATTCATAATGACATTTAGGACCCCATAGTAAAGTTTATATTTAGTTTCAGCGAGGGGTCCATGCAAACCCGTTGTAAGGTCGATTTTAGGCTCATTCTAAACTTAGTATAAAATATACAGTTAGACTCGTATTAACATAAAGAATACACTAACACAAGTTTCAGATCATTCGAAGATCATTTGATGTTAGTCAGAGTAAGATTCGTGACATTGCAGTGTTTCGTCAAACAACAAGTAGGCTACATGGGGCTATCCATGGGCTTATATCTCAAATAATTGTACTAAATAGCATCCATGGGTTGGGTAGCTAGGTGGACATTGTAATTCAGTACCATTCTTTCTCCTTCCCCACGTTGATATTTATATTTTGGCATCCAATTGATATGGTGCTCGTGACTTAGAAAATTGACTAGAAATACTTGTACAGGGAATTGGATGTTGATATTACATGATCACATATGGATATATATACTTGTTTATATGTTGTGCATTCATGACATGAGAGGTTGGGCTTATGTCTCCGATGAGAGTGTATTGCGGCTGGGTCGGTATCACCACATGATTTTTAAGTTGCAGAGGCTAAAGACAGATTTTATAGTAATGATGAATACCAATATAAGTTAAGGAAGTGTAATATTTAATAATAATATAAGTAAATGACCTTATTATTATTTTTGACTCAATAATGTATCGAGCACTCGATAATACTACTATTTTTACTTGTTTTAGCCCAGGCTTTACACCCTGGCACTGGCAAATATCATTTGACTAATTAATGCTGGCACTTGAGTCCAACCTAGAATCGACAATGAGTACAACCATTGGGACTTGAGACCGTCATCATATAATAGTTAGCACAACCTTTGAGATCTATCACATTACTAGTATTGGATACAGTATACTGATTTATCGAGGATTTTTGTGATACAATTATACATTGAGGCATTGGATGCCTTGACTTGCCGAATTTTCTAGTCACAAGCCTTGACTTGCCGAATTTCTAGTCAATTTTCTATACCACGTACTATTTATATTAGGCATCCAATTGATATGGTGCATGGAATAGTACCATTCTATACCACGTACTATTTATATTAGGCATGAGATTCCAGACTATTGAGACCCTCGAGGCTCTCTAATTTGGGGTGTGATGTTATGATAATATTAGAAATTGTACGTGGTAATGCACCCCCATACACCTGCCTCTAGGTTTCCACACGACGCGGAGTGGGGTATATGGAGTATAGAGATATAAATATATGCTAGGAAATTTAGGTTAGCCTTCCATGGGTGCTGTCTACTAGACCTACCGGTTCCAGAGGAGAAACGTACACAGGACTGGTTACTCATGTATTGGGTTGATTTTCTGTACTTGTTTTCTTTAGTGTACCTTAGCTGAGATGCAAGGCCTATGGTGAGCGTGTTTCTTTTGGTGTATGGTGCACTTCTTTCTATGGGACTTGTTAGCATTTATTTGCATTACCTTATTATAATTATTATTATTGGTTAATTCATACTCCATGCTATGTGGGATTTTGGTGCCTAGGATTATTGTTCATTCCTTCATATTCTACTTGAGGTTACCCGTATATGTCCATGTTATATTCCTATCTTCTTTGACTCTTCATTTATTGCATTATTAATTACATATA
>JBDJHY010234028.1:0-10965 GCA_039654485.1 Withania somnifera
AAGGTATTACCCTCGCCCAACCACACCATGTTCCAGAGTTGGCGTTGAACTTGAGAGTACGGAGACATAGACCTAGGGTAACAATCCAAGCTACAAGTCAGCTAAGTAGGCCGCATCCCGTAATAATAACATAACATGGATCCAACTAGTAAATTGCAGCCCCGAGATGGAACTTTATAATAAATGTAAAACACTAAGACCCAGTATAAAAGAGTAAATTGTAACCTACCTGACATAAATAGAAAACCTCGAGAACTATGCTGGAGAAGCTAAGAGTCACGAACAAGCTCAGCAATGCATGAGACTAACAAAACACAACCCATAATTCAAGAGGAGTATAAAAGAACCATATTGTGATAGGAACATCAAGGTAAAAATCCAAACATAAAAAATGGGTCTGTGAACCCTCGTAGCTAAGAAAAATGAAATATTATATCCACATATAGGGCACAACTCATGGAACATATGGTACAAAATCAGGTTCAAACCAATGGTAGAAAATGAAGAAATAAGCCCAGAAAGTTCATGTAATATATAAAACTTTTGAAGAATTTCCTAGTAAAATCAAGAATAGAAGCATGACGAACCAATCCAATGAATCAAAACTTTTGACATTTTTCATCAAGAAATGAAGAAAGGAACTATAATAGGCCTGTCACGTTATCACGGTACATGCCATGTGATTGCTACCCCTGGCCTTCTTAATCACCATAATTTCATCCCTCAGCCCCACGATCGTGATGCAAATAGGTCCTGGTATACTTGATGCAGTCAAGGCCATGCAATTGCAGCCCTTTGGTACTCAGTCAGCCTCAATCTGAATATTTGATGCTCAAAATACAAACGAAGCTTGACTTCGACAAACCATATATAAAATATTTATGTAATCGATATTCAAGACTCAATGAAGCTGAAGAAATGATAACACGGGGTTGTATAAGAATAAATAAGACCAAAAAAGCAATAATTAAAGGGGGAAATAAGCTATAAAGTTTCAGGCAACCAGACTACCGATCCCAGTAAGTAACAAATGACTTAGACAGTTACAAGGATTCTTTAAACTCATAAGGAATTATGGAAATACAAAAATGGTGTTGAGGTCCATTACAATATCCACCACTAAAGGTCTTTCATCTACAAAAGTTAAGGAGGAAGGGAGTACTTGAAGACTCAAAAAAATATGGGTTCAACTTACATATCCCTCTCTATCTTCCAGGTAGCCTCTTTCAATGGACTACGAGCCCAATAAATTCTCACAACAGGGATATCTTTAGACTTGAGTCATCTCAAATCTTTGTCTATAATGGCCTCGGGCCAATCTATATAGGTCAAATTATCGCCCAACTAAACTAACTCATGATGGAGCACATAGGAAGGATCTAGTACATAGTGGTAAAGTAGGAGACGTGAAAAAATGGATACACTACTGTTAACTCTCGAGTAGGTGTAATTTATAGGAAATAGTGCAAACTCTCTTGGTGATCTTATAAGGCCCAATGAATCTGGGGCTAATATTACCACTCGAATCAAACCTCATAACGCCTTCATAGGAGAAACCCATAAGAATACCATATCTTCGACACTAAACTCAAGGGGACAAAGCATACGATCCGTGTAGTACTTCTACTCTGATCTACCTGAAGTCTATCCTGGATAATGTTGAATCTATATGCTGAATCTTGAACAAAATCTAAAGTCTCTGAAAAAATCTCAACACTACTATACTAATCATTAGCTGATCTACAACACCTACTATATAAATCCATGAATGGCACCATCAAAATGTTGGAATTCTGGATATTATTATATGAAAACTCTTCCAAGGTCAAATGTTGATCCTAGATACCACCAAAATCAAAAACAAAAGCCTAGAACATATCTTGAAGTACCTAAATGGTCAGTCTGTGGATGAAAGCAATACTTAAATATACCTCTATACCCATCTCTAGTTGTACAAGCCTCCAAAATCGGGAAGTAAACTGTGTGCCTCTATCTAAAACAATGGAAACTATAACCCTATGTAGGAGAAGAACCTCATTATTACATAAGACATCAAGGCTCTCAGTACACCAAGCTGACAAAGTTGGTAGGAAGTGAGCAGACATGGTCAACTGATCCATGATGACCTTAATCGGGATATGCAGACATAGTAGGAAGTAGGAAGTTAGAAGACATGGCAAACCCATAATCAACGTTGGCCACTAGTACTCGAATCTACACCAGGGGAACAAGTGTAGTATTAGAACAAGTCGCAAAGAAACCTATACCCAGTAAGCTTCGAGGGTCCACTAGGCAAATAACAGTAATAAAAGTATTGAATAACAAAATATAATAAAGTAGGGTCATAGAAGAAAATAATACATCATAAAGCTAGCTTCTTAGATAAGATTCAAGAACAAGTAGAATAGGTCATCGCTAGCTAAATCACATAATAGGATCTCAGGAAAAAGGAAGGATGTACTCGAAATCCTTGTAGCAATTTGAATAATAAAAAAATTAAGCGAGAGACAAATAGAAGATGTGAAGAGAACATGGACGGTGTATTGGTAACCTCAAGTAAGGGAAGGATGAAATAATTGAAAGGTATCTAGCACATTTGTCTTACATAACCAAAAAGTATCAAAAGTAACACTACAATAACTAAATAGTAGATCAATAATATAATAAATAAATTAAACACAGAAACTAGCTCACTCGTAGGCCAAACATCTTTGCCAGGGGTACACTAAGGAAGACAAGTGTAGAGAAGTACATACACTCATATGAAGTAACCAGTCCTGTGTACGTTTCTCCTTCGGTACCATAGGTCCAGTATGCAGAATCCATGAAAGATTAACCCTAGATCCTGCATATCCATACTCTATCTTATACCCTTCCTCCATGTCATTGTAGCCCAGAGGCAAGGTCTATATTTAGGTACGCCTACCATGTACAATCTCTAATGTAATTGTAATCTCATATCACAAACCATAGAGCCTAAAAGGGTATTAAAAACTGGCATTCAACTCCTCTTATCAATAGTCTCAGTAAGTCGTACTCTCGGAAAGTAATGGCTTTTAGTGCCTCGGTATCATGGTATCACCAGTGTCCCCAAGGGAAATATATCACAAAGACTCTAACCAGTATGTGTGACAAGTATCAAAAAATTATACTTACTTTTGTACCACGATGGTCTTAAGTACCAATGACTGTACTCACTACAGAATGAAGTTGGACTCAAGTGCCAATATTTTATTAGCTAAGATAATATTTTTCAGTGCCAGTGTAAAGCCTGTACCAAAATAAGTAGAAATAGTAGTACTGGGTGTTCGATGCAGCTCCCAGTCTAATTTATCAGAATATTCTAAGTTATCATTTTATGTCATCATCCATCATCCTTATTATTATCAATGTCTAGCCTTCATAGCTTATTAATCATGTGGTGATACTAGCCCAGCCCTAATGCACTCTCAAATGGAGCTTGCAGCCCAACCTTTCATACAATAAATGCATTTTAGCACATTAGCAAGTTATATATATAATGAAAAACCACCTAGGCCCTGCATAGGCACAACTGGGATAATTTCTAAGCCATAGGGTTCATATTAACTCGGACTCCAAACTAGGTAACAAATGACTCAACTTCACGTTGGCTAGCTCTACATAGTGGGTTATAAGGGTGATACCGAATGAAGCATAGTTGGAGGTATTATCAGTAGAGGTCAATCATCTATTTGATTGAAAGATAAAGACGACTTTGGAGTTGTATGACACCATGCAAGGCCGTATTAATAGTGTAGAGGATCGAATGAATAAGCACCTCTGCATGATGAGTCCAATTGAATGGATGAGTTTTCAGATTGAGTTAGAGTTGCTACAACCTGATGTAACTGCATTATAGCAAGGCCATCCTACCATAGAAACTGCAACAGCAGACTCAATTGACTCAGAGGATGAGGACCAAATACTAAGCATGGCTGAGATATAGTAAAAAGGGTAGACGGTTATGGCTGGTGGTGATAAGGAGGAGAAAAAGAGGAAGCATGATAGCCGTCATGCAGATGAAGATTTGGAGGAGGGGTTGTGAGCTTCTAAGGAGAGATTTTTTTCTCGACGAGGATCAGAGACAAGCACAGGAAGTAGGTACGTCTACTAGCACCACACCAACTGAGATCGAGCATCTCAGTAGAGCACCTCCCGCTACTGTTGCAGAGCCACAGGTTGCTATCTTAGGGGACGCAACATGCGTTGATGTGACGGTACACTCTCTTTTTCTTTTCTTACATTAGTATCTATTTGCATTGGGGACAATGCTCCATCTTTGTATGGGAGGGGTGCATTTTATATTATTTTTTTATTTTAAATGCCTGTGATAAGATGAATTGTATACAAAGGTCATTTTAAGTGTTTGATGTGTAATGGTCCTGTTCCTGTTGTTTCTTAAGGACAACCAACTATTTTAGGTTGAGGGTCTTGATGCGACGGTATTTTACATCACAGTGTGCTCTTAAAAACCCTAAAGTGGAGTGTGTTCTTGAGTAATAGCAGTGTGTTTTAATGCTATTATTGAGTATTTATAGAATTAAGTCAATAGGTGGAAGTATGCAGAAATTTTATAAAAAAAAGGGCACTTTCAACTAACAAGACAAACCAGATAGTTCCACAGACGAATCATCTAGGGACAGATGGTTCACCTGGGGTGCATTGCCTACTCAAAAGTTCATTGGATAAGAAGACAATAATAGGTGGCCAAACAAAAGTTTCGTATGCTGGGAGACGATTTGCCCATTTTGGAATGGCCTATTAAAAAGTTCACTAGATTAAGGGGGTGACAGGCAGAAGGACAGACGGTTCCGTCTATCACCAGACGATTCGTCCATTTGGCCACCCAAATCGACGAAAGCCCAACCCAAGTTGTTGGTTATTTCACTTATTACACTCTATAAATAGCATACTTAGCTTGATTTTTAGGGAATTCAGAACAATTAACTTTTACATATTTTTTTGAGACTTGTGAGTTAGGGTTTAACACCTATATTCATAGAAGAACACAATTGTTGAGATTTTATGATCATAATTATGCAATCAACTGAACTTTACAATTGTGGTATGTTAATCTCTATCTTTTGGATTCAGCATTGTAGTATGATGACAATTGAGGGCTAAACTTCAGCCCTAGGATTGTGGGATCTATGGGTTAAACCATACTAGGGTTGTAATCTACATGAGTTGTTGCATCTATTCCTTTATATGAACATAACCTCTACCTAATAAATGACTTTTAGTGGTTGAAAACACTAGAGCTATATTTAACTTGCATTAACCCTGTGGATAAAACTAGGAGTTGAGATTATGCTAGGAAATTCAGGGTGTTAACCCTCATCTAATGGTTGTTGTTGTAACTAGAGTAATCGTCTTGAGTTACCATCACACATGCTACGCACTCGTTTATAGCCCTAACACGGTGTAAAAAAGATTTACTTAGGATCAAATATTGAAAAACACTTAAATAAACAGCTTTGTATGCATATGCAACTCTATATCATGAAGGATTATACAACTGTGAAAAAATTACAATTCAAAGGATGGTTGAACCCTGGTGAAAACAAACCTAGCTTAACTACGCACTTGAGTAAATTAATAATTATTAACACGAAACAATGAAGAATTGCAATCGTACAAACCCCCTTTTATTTTCTTATTTGTTACTAGGAACAAGCTTTAACTGTTAGTTTCTATTACTGGACATATATCCGACACCTATCCCCTATAGGATTGACCTCAACCTTGGTTGGGTTCTATATTTGATAACTGACCACTTATTATTCTAAAATAAGTGTAGTTTAGGAGTTATTAAGTACTCTATGGGTCGCTCTTGATTCAAAAATGCCTCAAAGTGGGGGTATGTTGGCATTTATTTACTTTCTAGCACCCTCTCTGCAATGCATCTCTATGCGTTGACTTGTACTCTTCAGGACTTACGGGGTAGTACATGTTGGGTTACTTTATTTCTTGGGTGTACCTACCGGTAGAATGGGGTGCCAGAAAGGTTTATTTTCTAGTAGATTTTTTTGTTCCCTTCTATCTTTGATAAGTACTATTCGTGCACTTGCTAACTTTTGTCGTTATCTTAGCCTAGTGATGGTCTTGTATTCTCTTATTGGTCCTTCTATGTGCCAGGAGCTCCAGGTACGTGTTGCATTTGATCATGATTTTCTTATGGACTAGGTTTGTGTATGATACCCTGATTAACTGATATTGCATATTATGATAGATGACCCATTCATTTCACGTACTAGCTATCACTGGAGTTACCTTGTTTCTGTTATACATTATATGCTATAGCCTTTTTTTCTGTTGATCTCTATTTACCTTGCTTATGCTTAATTTTTCCCAGTCGACCTATGATACCCACAGGGTACCCATTTTTTTAGTACTTATTCTACACTTTTACATCTCCTTGTGGTACAGGTTTTAGTAAGAGTCATCAAGACGGATACGATCGTACGAGCTAGTTTGGTGTTGTTTTAGGAGATACGGTGAACAATTATTGTTCATGTTGGATGGTACTCTTTCTATCTCTACAGTTGTTCTACTTGTAGTTTGGATAGCTATTTTGTAGTTTTGTCTTGTTGTGGTTTGCATTTTGTAATTTTTCTATTTATAGATGCTCTACAGCTACGATAATGGGTTCTGGGGAGTTATTTTCAGTTGTATATTTTCATGTTGTACTTCTAATTCTTCTCTACATCTTCGTTCCCCTTTTTTTGGGTTCTTGGTACTGACCCACCGCTAATGCTCTGAGCTAGGGTTTTTCTTATCTACAAGTGATATGTAGACTCCTTCACAACTCGATTTTCGGTTATGACAAACTTAGCACTCATACTTCAACTACACTTCCTCTTCTAACACGCTCAACTCATCTATTGGAACCTATGATCATATGAGGGTACTAATAGTTACAAACTACTAAGACTAACCATATACTCTTATCACATTCAAACTCAATTTTGAGGTACAAGGTACTACAAGTAAGATGATCATGCTAGTCTAAGCCACAAGATTCGATATTCTATATCCACAAGAATACTACGACTCCTTATCTCTAGAATAGTGAATCTTAAGGTTCAAATCAATGAGTTTCTAACCACATACCATAACCATTCACACATTTACCCACACAACATTCAAGCCTATTAATATACTCATTTCATAGATTCCTAGGAGATCAAAACTAAACCATCTGGGGATCTTCTTAACATTATTGAAATCAATAACTCTACACTCTCACTACAAGAACACTTTAACACTTTTGGTAGTAAAGTCCCACCAAAACTATTGCTAATTGAGCATACACAATATTTCACTTTAGCATCTACCAGGATTCTTCCACTACCATCTAACATTTGAATATGATCACTGAGAGGAAATAGGAACAAGCATCACACATTCAATTCTTTCATCCACCCTCATACTACTATACTCCACACTAGAATACTCATCTAGAGTTCAAGCCTACAATTCAATACCAAACACATATAAGATACAATTTTTCATCATTACTAAGATATACAACTACTACATCACAGCCTGGGTAACCCTAGCCTTGTGAGAATCAACAACACCACATTTAATCTCAACCATCCACCTTACTAGATTTAAGCCTACGTATAACCTTACCATACTCAACCACGCATAATCTAAATCTCCCTAACCTTCAACATCTTCTCCTCCTCAGATTAACACGCAACCAACACAAACTTATTACTCCTCAACCAACACACCAGGACATACCATACCACTATTCCCAAATAATCTCACGACATCTAACTTACCACTCTAGTCAGCAACTATTCCCCCTCTAACTTCTACTCTTCTTGCTCTACCATTCTAAACTCTAAGATCATTCTACCACAGTATGCTATCTCTTGTACCCCTCTAGTGTCTACCACCAAAGAACTCTCATCTACTACTACCACTACTCTCCTATGGCTAACATAATTCACCACCAAACAAGAATTGAGGTTTGGGATAAATTACGAGGATAATCAAAAACTGAGGGTCCTAATTTAACGGAACCTAGATCTTGGCCAGATGGGTAGGCTGCTCTATAAAACATGTAAATAATGAGTTAGAAAAGATTTCTCAGAGTTAAATCCACAGTACCAATTTAGACTTTGATCAAAGGAAAACTTTCCTAAATGCTCAGTAGCCTCTTAGTTATAAGTGAAACGTGTATCACACCCATAAAAGAGACTTTACCTAACATTGCTTTTCACACATCCTAGGATACTTGAACCAATTCTCTAATACTAATATTTTCATTCCCTAGAGCCACTAAGTTCCCCTAGCAACCTCAAACAAATTACCTAGACTATGCATAGCTCTACTCATATCACTCAGCGGAAGAAATAAAAAATTAGTAAGGAGTGGTGGAATTCATATCATTCAATACATAAGTAACTTAATAAGTAAAAACTCAATATTAAACTCTAACTCAACATTCGTCTAAAATCCACTATACACTAGATGCTTGACTGCTTGGACAATATCCTTAGCTATGCTCACAATAATAAAATAAGAACATCTCTATCAATCTGGCTCTACAAAAAATAATGAATAAAAGAGCTCCATCATCTTGGCCTCGAAACAATAAGGACTCACCAATATTCTAGTCCCTAAGAGTGAAAATCCAATCAAATGTGGGCGTCTGGAAGGCTAGAAGGAGTTGCAGGGGGTTTACAGTAATATAAAAAGTATGTGGCTAGCACATAAAATATACTAAGTACATGAGCAAGTGCAATAGGCTACGAAAATAAATAACTCATGGCTATGCAATGCATGAACAAGTATAATATGCACAACTTCAATACTCAATATTAATAAAGTAATAAATATGCATTTTAAATAGTATCAGTTTAAAAGTTTGACCTTCAAGCTCATTAATTACTTCAAATTTATCATTATTAAATCAAGTTTTAATTCTAACTCTCAGATTTAATTTCAAAAGGCTTCAACTTTCAAAACTTGGCTCCATTAAGCAATTTAATAATTTATAATGAGAATAGTTAAAAAGATTTAAAATCTCAAAAATAAATTGAACTCATTTAAATAGCTCAACTTTATTACTTTTTAACAAAAGCTAACGACTCAACTAAAATATTCTTTCTCTTTCTTTCTTTCAAAACATTCAATTTTAGCTTCTCTTTGGGATTTTCTACAACTGACAGACCTCAAGGCATAAAGAGACAAAGTCCACATATTACCCTATGTGTATGGATCCTAACCTTACCAATGGGAAAGGACTCTCTCTAGTGTATCCAACTAGATAAAAAACACACCTACTGGGTCAAAATAATAATCCATATGTTAGGCTATGCAAGTTGGGCTATAAGGGTCTCTGCCCACCCTCGGTGCTAATACCCCTCTCTTAAAAAATATAATTATTTTCATTTACATTCGCTTTCAATCTGCTTGACTAATGGACACCCTCAGATGAACCACTTTCCCTTCCTAAACTCTTCCTCCTACAACTCTCAGTTTAGTCAAAACAGGCAAATTTAGTCAACTTAGCCTCATCATTAACTTCATATATTTCAGCTTATCAAGTTAAGAAAATTATCAATGCTTCTCTCTAGTTTGGCTTATTTATCCAAAACTGTTTAGTTTAAACATAATTGAGAAATGGGTTTAAAACATGTAAAAATCATCAATCTTGACATTTCCAATAATCATTTAAAGCTTTTAAAAAAACTTGAAAAAATAATATTAAATACATGCTTCAGGACTTTTTTTGTGCTTTCACTTCAGCTTTTAAAATCATACTAACTCGTAAGTCAATAATTATGACATTTGATTCTTATATCAAGTTTCAAAAATAAACTTTAAATCATTATATAATTCATACCTTCAAAGCTCTTTTCAATTAGTCTCAATTAACAAAAATAGTCAATTTAGACATGCTTCACGTTCATACTCAAAATTATATAAGAATTCAAGTAATTATGACACTTCAATGTTTAATTAAAGTTCAAGAATAAATCTTGAAAACAATGTTTAATTCGTACCTCAAAACGTCTTCCTTTTTTTAACATTAATTATGAAAACATGCTAACTCACGAGGAATTTAATAATTTAGAAATTTATATGAAAACTTTATAATTATAACTCAAAACATCAAGTAAACAACTAACTTAGGAAATCTTAGTTTATAAAATTAAATAATAACCCTAGCATGCTTCTACATATTCAAAATCTTATGTAGAAAAGGGTTTTTAGGCACACCGATGATAGGAGTCTTTGTTCAAAGCTCACGTACCTAAATGAAGCCTTTACTACACTTGAAATTAATAATGGTGGTCCCTTCACTTTGGAGAGAAACCCTAAGTTTTTGACTCCAAGATTTGAGTTCTTGAAATTTTTGATCTACTTTCTTGAAAATTCTTGAATTGTATGGTGGAATCTTATTAAAAATCATAGTTAATGATTGGGAATATCTGAAAAAAACATGTAATGAACTAGGCTCATAGATTTTTTTTTTGATAGGTTGTAGGTCACATAACTCGTCATATATTAGGAGATATGGTCATTTGAAATTGACCATTGCATGAAACAATAAAAAAACTACAACAGAAGAAATGTTTTAAATGTAACTTTGCACTAGCAATTCCTTATGACCTAGAATCATGTTAAACACTACGTCAATACTTTAGGAATAATTTTTTCATTTATGAACAAGAAAATTTTTTTAAGAATCGTACTTAAGCACGAACATAAAACGATTTAAATTCTCATTCAATTTTTGGGGTGTTACATCTTTCCCCTCTTTCCTTATTTAATTATTTTATGATCATTTCATTTAACTTTTATTTGTATTGAATTAAAAATGGATCCTGAATATGAGAAGAAACCTCAAATTATTATATATAAAATAACAAGTTTGCATAAAGGATCTTGTTATGTAATAAAAGAATCTTATGATAGGCA
>JBDJHY010234039.1:0-10965 GCA_039654485.1 Withania somnifera
AGAAATACAAAAGACAAAGAAAATTGATACTTACTTGAACTCGAAGGTAACTATTTTCACTACGAAGAGCTTGAAAAACAACAGAATTACGATAGTCAATTATATCAGCACTTGATTGAGTGAATACTACGAACAATGGTGTGTAATCTTTGTGAAATAACCAATTGACAGTACCCCATTTAGCAGCCATGGATGAATTATTCCTTGTTCACATTTTGCAGGTTCTGTCCCTATTGAAACGCCCATAGTTCATGGGTTGTATTGCAAAGAAATTTGAGTTGTTCTTCAAAATTTCTTTGCTTAATTCTGTTATTGCAACCAAACCCTGACAAACAATATTCTAATACGTATGAATTTTATTGTATCATCAATAAGTATAATTTAAAATCTTTGTATTAATACGTTTATAAAACTCGATATACACATACAAAGAAAATCTGAATTTCGATATACATATACAACTAATTTCGGCATACATATACAAATTGTATTAGTATATCTATGCCGAGATCTACATTGGCATATATATTACGAATTAATGCAACAACGACTGTGAATTATAATTATTTGAAACTACAGTTATGGATCATAATTAAGGATTAATGTGTGCTATTAAACTTATTTTTCTCAAGGGTAAAAAAAGAGTTTGATGGACTTCAAGGGTGTTTTTATCAATTTCATTGTTTTATGGAAAAATTATATAAGATAAGCACCATATATATTTAATTACATTCTTTAAAAAAATAAGAAAAAATAGTTATACTTTGATAAAATAGTCAATTTAGATGTGGAACCCGCATATAATTTTGAGGGTTGTAATTCACCAATCAATACGCCTTCAACTGTATAATCTGAATTATATTTTAATGTTTCCGAATATTTATACGCATTATTGAATTGTATACGATGACCAACTGTATAATCTGAATTGTATTTTGACATTTTAAAAATTTTATATGCATTGTTTAAATTGTAAAGAAATATCAATTGTATAATCTGACTATGACCTCCTAATTATTTTGTGTTTATGACTATTTATAAAATTTTGCCTTGTTTTATCTTAGAATAACCAATCCTAGTACTATTTTAATCCTCCGGAGGTCTTCTTCCCCCAATGGTGGAGATAATTAACTTCCCCCGATATTAATTATTAATCCCGATATAACTTATCTTGGGATCAGTAACCAAACAAGAGATAAGACAGTACTCATTTTTTCTATTTCAGGAATTTCTATGCTTGTCCAGCATGTTAAACGACCCCATAACATTATAATAAAGTGTTGTAATTAGTACCAGATTATTTGCAGCAACGCCACCATCAATGAGATTATGTTCTCTAACGTTACCTTTGTCATCTTCAACTTTGAAATAATGAGCAGGAAGATAAGTAGGAGCTGCTTTAGTACTAATACAAATATCGGACAACTTTGCATCATAACATGCACATCGTTTCGCCTGCAGCCAAAAAAAAAAAAAAAGATATTTCCTAGCCAATAAATATAGTAGACAATTGGTATATACTTGGTGTATAAATAGATTATATTGCAAATATTAAGGTTATTCACTGCTTATCAAGAATATAACCATAGATAAACTTGTCAAATGGGTTGGATTGACGGGAAAAGCTTCGGACAGAACCGGCAAAAATTGAATCGGACTGGAACAATAATCGCTCTGTTAGGTCCAGCGAATCCGGACTAGCCGGTATTTTAAAAAAAAACTATATCTGAATTATAGTCGTTGGGTGATGACTGTTGGGCCTAAAATTGGACCGTTGACAACGGTCCAAAATGGTCAAAATTTATATTTAAAAAAAAATCATTTTTTTTTCTATAAATACCACTTTAATTTTTTAAATTTTCACAACAATTCTTTCAATCCCTCTCAATTTTTCTCCTAAAAAAGTATTCTAATTGTTCTCAATTAATTTCTTAATCTATTATTCATCAATTATTAGCAACATCAAGTGATTGGGTGAAATTTTCAACTTTCAAGTGTTCAATTGATCAATTACTTTGGCAATTTGGTAAAATCGTTCTATCTCTTAAGTTTAATTTTTGAGGTTTTTAATTTGTTTATTATCTGCAATTATATTATTTTTATACTTTAAATCTTACTATTATAATTTTTAATAAAGATAGACTAAGAAAAATGGGTAAATATGTTAAAAATTTGTGTCTCAGAAGTAATCCTAGTAACAAGAAAAAATTAGGTTCTGTTTTTACTAGAGGTTCCGGTAGTACAAAAATTATAACTGTATGTCTGCCGCTCCACCTAGTATTGCTTGTGAACCTAAACAAGTATTTGAATATGGTGGGGTGTGGGTATGCATGATATGAATTATGCTGAGTTGCAAGAAAATTACAAAATAGCTGAAGATAATGAATTAGAAGGGGATGTTAATATTAATCTTGACGAGTTTATAAGGATGATAATAATAATGATGATGATAATCAGAATCTCAACGGCGCATCCCCTCAATCTGTTAATTTTGCCACTAAACCTCCTAGACATACTAGAAAAAATAATGTTGAATGGAAATTTTTTTGAAGTTATAACAAGAAATGAAAGCGTCAGATGTGTTATTTGTAAGCAAGTATTTACGCATAAGAGAGGGGTAATGCAAGGGGAACGAGTACCTTGATTAGACATCGGACATAGTAACTGATTTTAATGAATAGTAACTGATGTTAATGAAGGCAGATTGGAACATGGTACAATAAATTCAAAAGGTGGTAAATTAATTCAAAATTATAATAAAACACAGGACCATTTAGAAAAAACCAAAATGATAGTTATAAGTTGTTTGCTTTTGAATTTGCTTCTTCTAATGCATTTGTTTTATACATACCAAAAAATTATAATCCAATATTTATCGGTATTCATAAAAGTACATGTTAGTCAGATGTTTTTAGATTACACGGACGATATGCATTTTATTTACGTACCCTATTTCTTAATCTTCCATGCAGAGTTTCTTTAACTTTCGATCTTGATTGTGTTATAAATACAAATGATTATTTAACCATTACTTGTCACTTGATAGATAGTAATTTTATAATTAAAAAAAAATTAAAATTTTCTATATGATAAAAATTGTAGGCATGATGCAAAATTTATTTAAAAAATAATTATAAAGTTTCTAATTATTTTACTTTGAATGGTAAAATTTATGTGTAACTTTTGACAATGCATCTAATAGCACCTCTGCTATTGAAACGTTAAAAAGATTACTTTCTCTACCACTTAAAGATATTTTTCATATTAGGTGTGCAGGACGATCTTGTTTTTTTGAACCAATATTTGAAAAAATTAAGACTTGTAGTAGGATCTATTCAAGGTAACAATAGAAGGGTTAGGCTTGCAGAATTTAAACTAAAATGTGCACATTTTAATCTGAAACCTAGATTAATGCCCGAGGAAATAGAAATTAGGTGAAGCTCAACTTATTTATTTTTAAAATCTTGCTACAAATATAGGAAGCCCATTAGTGTTACTTTTAGCCAATTTTGTCAATCACATGAGCATATATTACAAAATTCGGATTGGAACCTAATTAGAGAAGTAGAGGTATTTTTAAAAACTTTTCACAATACTACTATCGTATTTTCGTCTCAATATTATCCCACTGTTTGTTCTATTCTGTCTTATGTAGCTGAAATATCTCTATTGCTTTCTGAATATAAGATAATACGGTTTTGAAGATGCTATTGGATCAATGTTTGAAAATTTTAAAGAATATTTTTTTTCAATTTCTCCTATTTACTTAATTGGTGTTATATTAAATCCTTCTTTAAAACAGACATTAATGATTGAATTTTGTACAATAATTTATACAAGTTTAGAAATTCAACATGACGAAGAACCTCAACTATTTGAGGCTATGACTAGCGCAAATCAACACTTGAAATATTTATATGACCACTATACCACTATAGTTGATAATGTCACACCAACAAATCTTACTAACCTATCTGATAAGCTTTCTAATTTTGCAGAGTCATCATCATTATCTTTCAGAAGGTTGGCGCATGTCATGCCTGATTTTAGTAACACCATATTTTATAATAGAATACTGACTACCTCACGGAGAGGAATGAGGATGATCTAAGTATTTACTTGTTGCAGGCTCCCAAGAAAATTAACATGAAATTTAACCCGCGCGAATGTTGGCAGGCAAAGTAAGCAAGTTTTCCAGTTTTATCAACACTAGCCAGTGGCGTGATGAATATTCCAATGTCAACAGTTGCATCTAAAAGGGCATTCAGCCAGGGATGACAGCAGATTGAAGACCATCGACATTCGTTGGGAAACAATGCAATGAGTGTTCTAGGATTGATTCCAGATCGAAAATAAGAAGAAAAAATCGAAGAACTATTGTCAGTGCATTCTTCAACAAAAGCAAGTCCTACATATGGATTTGTTGATTTTAACCAGTACAACCCTATAGATCCTAATGTTAATGTTAATGAATTAAATAGAATGACTGAAGAAATTTATTAAATGTTGAATTATTTTTTCAATATTATCAACAAAGTGGCTCATTGAGTCTTTTTTATTCCGGTTGTTATCTTTCTTTATTGTATAATATATATCTTTAGTATATTTTTTTTAGTATATTTAATGTATATATCTTTAGTATGTCTTGTATATATTCTTAATATATTTAATATATCTTTAATATAGTATCCTTAATATATTGCTACATTTAGACTTTAAAATATATCTTTATCATATACATATCCCTTAGTATATTTAGACTTTAGTATATATCTTTAATATATATATATATATAGTATATATATCTAGTATATTTTGTGTATATCATTATTATATATTCTTAATATGTTTAATATATCTTTGGTATATATGGTATATATCTTTAGTTTATATAGTATATCCTTAGTATGTATATATTTTTTGTAAATATATATATATATATATATATAGTACATTTTGTATATAATATATACATATGTAGGAACTCCAACACTTATTTGTCTCTTTTTATGATTGCAATCATAAATTGTGATTTTTACGACATCACTCTTCATTGTTGTGATATACAAAAGCAGGGCACATCATAATAAATAGGTAAATCCTTAGCAGCGGCGAACCACTCAATATTCCTGATGAAGCTGGTTAGGTTGTCCATGCTCTTTAGTATATAGTATATACCGCTAGTATATTTTGTATATATAGTATATATCCTTAGTATATATATATCTTTTTTTTCTGTATATATATATATATATATATAATTTTCATATATTTAGTACATAGTATATATAGTAGTATATCTTTAATATATAGTCTATATATGTAGTATATTTTATATATATAGTATATATCATTATTATGTATATATCTTTTGTGTATAATATACATATATTTAGTATATTGTATATACTTCTAGTATATTTTATACATATAGTATATATATTCTTAATATGTAATATATATATATATATATATAGATAATACATACCTCTATTATATTTCGTGTATATAGTTAGTATATAATATATGTCTTTATTATACATGTAAATATTCTTAATAACTTTTGTACGCTTGTTTTAATTTTAAACTATTTGAATATATATTTGTATGAATTAAATTCAACCCGAATTGACTCGGCCAATTTAAAATCAAGCTGTAAAACTCCAAACTGAAAATCGACGGGGCTAAATTCTTTTTGAACCGGCTCTGTCTGGCTCATTGACAGGCATACGCGTCACGTGTTCACTTGACCTCTGCAATATATATCGATTGGGATCAGTAACAGACATCACCCTAGTCATTATACATCTGAGATTCTGACATAATACTATAAAGAAGGACGATCCCCAACTGAACTGGCCTTGGGACTTCATTGTACACCATAAATAGAAGAATCTTGTAGCAACTAAGAATATTACACGAACAGTGACAAACAATGCAACAGAATTCTATTACTTAATTACTATGTTACTTTTTTGCTCTACTCGATTTTTACTATCTTTCGAATAGGCATAGAATTCATTTCCTTTTTTGTTATACCACAATGCATTTTTGGGTTCTTATTCTTCATTTTTATGTATTTTTGCAGGTTAAGTTAGAGCTCTTCCTTATTCATTCTTTCAGTTTTTGAAGGTCAGTGATTTTGGGATAAGTTTTTTTTTTTTTTTTTTTTTTTCATCTTTTTCTTACATCTGCAACTAATGATTGTTTGGGGAGAACATACTGATGGGGGTGTATGAATGTCACAATTTTTCTCTTTCTCTGATATCTTGCTCAAAGAATTAAATTTAGGTATTTGACAATTTTTTGGTTCTTTCGGTTGTTTTCTATTAGATTTTCACATGCATGTCAACAATTTTTATATGATTTTTCACATCCATTTGTAATATTTTTACCTTCGTGCCAAAAAAATTGAGTAGCTTTCCGATTCAAAGAAACCTATTTTTTATCATGATTTTTTCATATTATCTTTTAAATATTGTGACTTCTACGACTTTTTTTTTTATATGGTTTTCGAAACTTGAATATTCCATATCCAAATGAAAAGTCAAACTTAAATTTGAAATGTTTGATATTCGAAATTCAAACTTCCCACTTAAACTGAGACAGATGAGCTTTCCTGTTTCAAGATTCGAAGAAGCCTATTTTTTATCATGATTTTTTCATATTATTTTTTAAATGTCGTGGCTAAAGAATCCCCTGCAGGATAGCAACACTCATGGATACGAAACTGGGTGCAAAATATGACGACATATAAAAACAAGTACATCCAAGGTCTAATAAGGCTGACGCAGGTATAGAACACATAAAAATAGTACCTGTGATAACAGAATCTGAGGCCTCAGCCTCTGGTATAGCAGGAATAGCATACAACTGACAATCACTGCCATGACCACCGCCCCTACCACGCTGGCCACTATCATGATAGTCACCTTGTGTCCCAACTCTAGCCGGTGGAGGCGCTGCTCTCAAGGGCGGTACGACCTGGGGAGCAACCTGAATAGCGCCCCTCTGAGTGCAATCTCTGGCAAGATTGACCCACAACGCTATACTAAAAACATGGCCCTGGTAGCCCACTCTGAGACAGAGGAGACTTCATTTGCTTTGTTGAGCAGTAGAATTCGATTTTCTGCAAATGAGAATGAATAAGACGGTTATAGGGTTGTCCTGAAGATTTTTGAATTGCAATGACAGGATAAAAATAAAATGACTGCACAATGTGTTGAAGAGGATCACCAAGTTATGTTGAAAAGCATGTCAAGTAAGTTATTCTCATCGTGATTATCTTCTGTTTTGTTTTGAATAGCATTTAAATATAGAATTAGTAAGTTACAATTATGTACATATAATTTATCTCTGTCTTACAAGTGTCCACCCTTTATTACATTTTGCATAAGTCTTTACATTCTTTGATGTGATCAGAAAATCAGCTTGATCGGAGATGACACTTACTGACCCCAATGGTTATTGAAACATGTATACACGGCTTATCCATTTACTTAAATGAATGCTTACCAGACTTCAAATATTTTACCAATGTTAATTGTAAAGTATTTCAAATTATAAAACTAAAATTTCCAATGTTTCTTTCTTTAGTATAAAAAATAAAAAGTGCTTCTCGTTCTCTTCCTTTTCTTCTTCTTATAGAGATTTTCAAACGCTGAAAACCATATTAGAAAAATGTGGCACATAATCATAGTGTATCAGTCCATTGCTCTATTGACTTGCTTCGCTTTTGTATCCTCAAATAAGTCTTTGGTGGTGAAATGTTGGTTTTGAACAGAGGGTTGAGTTTTCAAGGTGTTCTGCAGTTCAACGTGCCGAGACAAAGCCTAAGGTTCTTCCAAATCTATGGTGAGTTCTAATTTTTCATCTCTTCTTCTTGATCATCCATTTCTTTCTTCTTTCAAATAACACAAATATAAAATTAAACTAATTTAATTAAGCTTTTTAGGATCTAACTGTTAAAAAATAATCACGCAGCAGAAGCATACCTATGATCATGCTGCGTAGATGAATGATAGACAATAAATACCAACATGTATTACATATAAAAATTAACCCTCGAAGCGTTAACAAGTATCTTGAAGCAAATTCGGCTTCAATTTTAAGATCTTCTCCAGTAATTTCAAATTCACAATTAAACTCTGGACAAGTATTGTGTAGAATACTTAGATTCTGGGTTAGGATATCTCTATTTAAAGATTTATCGAGAGACTTTTCCCAATCCAAATAGAAAAATAAAAGATAATTTTTGCTCCCAGAAAACATTCCTTCTCCTATAAACAATAGGATTTTGAGTTGTAGTTAATTTGGACACTCACAAAATTAATTTACTAAGGTTTCCTACTATGAATATAATTCAAAATAAAATTAATTTGAATTATTTTTTCATAATAAATTATAAACTATTTCACTTAAACAGTGTGGTCGGTGGACTAGATCCCATGACCTGTACTGTGGCTCGTGATGCCATATTTCAGCAAAAATATACAAAATTCCTCTAAGTGGATCCCGATATTATTTTCCTGAAAGACATAAAACCACATCATATCCACATAGACATACTCAAGAACAATAAAAAATTCATAGTCTTAAATATTGAAAGTGTCGTAAATTAACGGCACATCAATTACCGATATACCACTATTTTTTAAATTTATATTACTGTTTATTAGCTGAGTATGAATTCAGGTATGTTCTTTCCCTTATTTGCCTAGATCATTCTTTTGGTTAGCTAGTTATCTAGGATATTTACCTATCTTTATCGTGTGTGTTAGTTTCCTATTTGATTTACATGTTTGACTTCTGTGGCCTATCTGTTTTATCTGTTTAATCTGTTTACTTGTTGCTATTTTTTCTTATATCATCCCAATCTGTCAATGATGCCTACTGGGTATTCATACTTCATTTTTGTATCTTCTGGTGCATATACGAGTATAAGTAATCGCTGTTGAGCCTAAATTTTTTTGCTGATAATATAATCTGTGGTAGATAATGGCTTCTGACTCCTGGAGCTTGCATTTATCTTTCCTTATCATAAATATTATCCATTCTATATATTTATTTTATACATATTTTATATTATTATAAAAATATGAATATGAATATTATTGTTAGTTGATCAATATATTTTTTAAGTATCAAACAACTATTATACCTTTAAATATTTCATTAAGTTGGACTAGCATACATAAAAAAGAACTACTCATGTGGTAGACTATGAATTTAACTACTCATGTTACTAGGCTTCAATCATATAGAAAACTAAATAATGTAAATGGCTTCCGTATATGACTTGCTCAGGCTTTCTGAGACTATATTTTCAATTCAAATAAAATTTTTTTGCCCGATGTTTTGTTATCTTGGTATGTATTATAGAAAACTAATTGCTTTTCTTTCTTCAGCTATTGTAGAATATCATTTCAATTAGATAATTACTATTAAACTGTTATAATTAGATAATTATTAATTGTTATTAATGTCGTTGAACAATTGTAATTACGATGAAAGCGACAATAATCACTGCGGAAGTTACTCCATGTTGATAGTGTCCACTAAAGGTGGCAATTACAAGAAATATGTATAAAAGTCAGAAAGTAAGGATCCAAAGGTATGCTCACTAGACCAATTACAAATAATATTTTTTGTTGATTTAAGTATCGGAGAATTACCATGCGGACCTCTGTTTTGCAGGTGCTTATTTGAGATTCATTACAGCTATTTTTTATTGTAAAGTAAATTTATTAGTAGAAGTTGTTGGTAATTTTTTAAGATTTATCAGGTATTAATGTTAATTCCCTTTTATTTATCTTTGTCCAATATGTTTAATTTTTCTTAATAGCCATGTCTTTTACCGTATCAGTAGCTTCGCTTGATTAGCTTTCTCCATGAATTACAAAGCTTTATTACTCTTCTTTTTTCTTTTTTTTTTTTCGCAAGCTAAGTCTCTCTTGATAACATTAACGAAAGAATACAAATACCATTGATTGAAAAGAGAAAATAAAAATAAGAACGGGATACAAAAGAATGGAGACTGTGAAAATAGAAATAAGAAAGGAATACAAAAGAATGGAGGCTAATAGTAAAATGAAAAGCCTTAAACCCTAAAATAATACAGAGAACATTTATATAGGCTAGACTAAACTAAATAAGGAAAAAATAAATAAGAAAAAGACTATACTAAAACTTAATAATCATATATAGGTTAGACTAAACTAAATAAGGAAAAGAATATATTAAAGTATAATAACTATTTTAACATCTCTAAATTACTTTGTCTTTGTCATTTTATAATGATTAATTCCTTTATAAAGTCTACATTTGAGGTAGTGTGTATGTATTTGAATGTTATAGGATAAAATATCATGTATTCTATATAAACCTTCAAAATATTTAAAATAAAATATATTATTTATATTATATTAAAAATGTAAAGGTCTTAAAAATGTTAGATTAAATTTTTTTTTTACTTTATTAAAAGACTCTACAATATACAAAATCGTCTCTCACTATTTTTTAAATGTTTAATACTTTATTAATAACCTAAAAATTCTCCTAATTAAAGTTTTCGTATTTTGATTTAAGGAGGAAGTCCTACTATTTAGAATTTGAACATAATTAAAATTTACCTTATTTAATGTCCTAAAATGTTAGAATCACTAATCACAACCAAATTGGATTAAATTAAAATTTATTACTTGAATCTTAATTCTTAAAAACTAAAACATTTTGTACACTTCTAAATCAATTAAAATACCGCCTTATAAAATTATTTATTTAAAAGATTTTTGTTGATAAAAGCGAATTTGAAATTAATGAAATTTATTATTATTCAATCTTTCTTTTTTTTTCTAACTTCATTTACTATTTTTTTTATTTTAAAAAAATAAAAAATCAACAAAAATATTGAATATTAGATATTTTTTTAATTGAGTGATATATCAAGACTATATTAGAAATAAC
>JBDJHY010234050.1:0-10964 GCA_039654485.1 Withania somnifera
CCAAACCCCAAAACAACCAACCCCCCCCCCCCCCCCCCCCCCACTTATTTTAAAAAAAATCTATAGAAAAACGAGTTTAACTTGTTGGATTTGCATGGACAAAATGCAATAGGTTTTCTGTCTTCTGGACTATGAACAAAACATAGACCAATAAAATTTAACTTACAGAATGAGTGAAATATTATTACTATGAACCAATATTATTGTAAGTTAGAGACTTTATCAATCCCATTTTGACTGTAATTTTGTTATTCAACACGGTGTTGCGCCAATAGGTCATGTGGACGCCTGGTTATTCAGGAGAGATTTAGAGATTAGACCAAAGTCTGATAAGAACGGCTCCACTGCACTTCTCATATAGGTGAATTCATCAAGTGTACGCTGCTTTAAATACAATATCCATAAGGATTATGAATTCATTAATATTTAAGTAACTCATCACTCATATTTAGTAGCATTTAAGCACTCTCTATTAGTGCATAGTGTTAATATTGACTTGTTATTACCCATCTGAACCTACTCCATGGAATATACAATCACATAGGTTGGGTTACCATTGACAATCAAATTGGCCTTAACCCCATCTCTTTTGACGTTTGAAGAATCAATTTTCTTCGCATAGGTTTAGTTAGTGAATCGGCCAAATTCAATTTTAACTTCACATAGTCAATGAAAATTGTTTCATCTCTTAGAAATTGCTTAACAAGCCTACGTCTCAATTTCATGTGTTTGTTCTTATAATTATAAGACTTATTCTTTATAATAACTGTTGCAACTTGACAATCACAATGAATAGACACCGAAGGCAACATATCACTCTTTATTAAAGGGATATTTTCTAAGAAATATTTTAGCTACTTAGTCTCAGACTAGCTAGATCTAGAGCTACAACTCTTACTCCATATTCAATCTAACAATGGTTATCTGCTTAATTGATTTTCACGATATTGTACCATTATCAAGAGTGAACATATAATCACTGACGGATTTTTTCTCATTTGAATCAGAGAGCTAGCTTGCATCACAATACCCTTCTAAAGTATAAGGAAATCCACTATACATGATACCATAATTTGTGGTTCCTCTCAAATAGTTCATCAGTCTCATTATTACAGACCAATGATTTTTATTGGGATTATGAGTATATCTACTTAGTCTACACACAATATAGACTATATCTAACCTAGTAAAATTCATCAGATGCATCAGACTCTCAATAATCTGTGCATATTTATACTGAGCAACTGGCTCACCATTATTCTTTTTCAATTGAGAGTTAATATCATAAGAAGTGGTTACTGGAGTAATTTCTTAAGAAATATCTCAATATAATATTCTTGTGCCAACATTATACCATATTCACTCCTTATAACTTTAATTCTCAATATCATATTCACTTCACCCAGATCCTTCATATCAAAATTAGTAGACAAAAATAATTTGGTACTTTTCACAATGTTTAAACTTGTAGCGATTATAAGCGTGCCATCAACATATAAGTATATAATCACAGAATCATTCTCTACCACTTTAGTATAAACACATTTATCCACTTCAACATAAGAAAATTCATCTCTAAGATTTGATCAAATTTCTCATGCCACTATTTAGGAGCTTATTTAAGGTCATAATTTTTTTTAATTAATTTACATACTTTATTTTCTTATCCAGGAAATAATACATCCCTCCGGTTGATTCATATAATTTTTTTCTTACTAAGTCATCATTCAAAAAAGCTATTTTAATATTCATTTGATGAACAAAAAACTTATGAATAGTGGCTAAAGCAAAATTTGAATGGAAGAAATTCTAACCCCAGGTGCAACTGTATCAAAACCATCAATAGTTTCTTTCTAAGAAAATTTTTTAGCTACTAAAAGAGATTTATTTTTATTTATAGATTCATCGGATTTAATTTTCTTTTGAAAATCCTCTTACAACTAATAGGTTTTGCACTAGGAGGTAAATCAGTTAAAATTTATATGTTATTTTTCATGATAGAATCAATTTTAATTTTTGTTACCTCTTTCTAAAATTTAATATCAGAAGAAGATATAACTTCAAAATAATTAGATGGACCACTGTAAACAAGAAAAGTTTGAAATTTATTTCCATAAGAAAAATATTTTTTTCTAAGTCTTTTACTCCTTAGTTCCTCAATATAAGAGATAGTCTCAATTTCTCTTTCAACAGTTGCATGAAATTTTTTATCAGATAGTGAAAAAATATGTTCAAAAAGTTTAGAATTTTAGTCTCAATAATAGTATTGCTATCGAGCACATCACTTTTCAAAAAACAGAAATCTATATGCAACACTATGCTCAACATATCCAATGAGTATGCAATAAGCTGTTTTAAAATTCTTTTTTTTTTCTCTTTAGTTTCAGGAAAGAGAACTTTAGTCAGACACTCCACTCATTTAAATATTTCAAATTAGGTTTATAATCATTCCACAATTCATAAGGAGTTACGCCAGTTCTTTATGAGAAATTCTATTTTGCAAGTGCATGCAGATAAAATAACTTTATCCATAAATTATCGGGAGCATTAGAACTAATCAATATACAGTTCATCATTTCCTTCAAAGTTTTATTTTTTCTTTCAACTACTCCATTCAACTCAGGTGAACAAGAAGGGGTTCATTCATGAATAATTTCTTCCTTTTCATAAGAGGAATTTAAAGATATATAGTCTTCACCCCTGTTGAATCTAATTCTCTTGAATTTTCTACTAAGCGGATTTTCAATTTTAGTTTTATAAGAAGTAAAAGTATCAAATGCATTATATTCTAAGTAAATATAACTTAGTAAATATAAAAAATCATCAATAAAAGTTACATAAAATCATTTTTCACCTCTAGTCATAGTCTGTTTTAAATCTCCCAAGTCAGTGCAAATTAAAAACAATAATTCAGTTTTTCTGTTAACTGAAAAACATGACTTTTTTAGTAATTTTAACTTCAACATATTTCACACTTATAAAACTACTTAAGTCCAAACTAGATATTAAACCAAGAGACTACATTTTTCTTTTTGTGTATGAGATATTAACGTGTATTAATCTAGCATGTTATAAAGAAATAGACTCAACTATATATGTAGAAGTAGATGCATTTTTATTGATAATCTTAAGTACATAAAGTCCCTAGTTACAATAGCCTTTTCTCACAAACTTATTTTTTTATGACTTTTTTAGAAATTTTAACTTCAACATATTTCACACTTATAAAACTACCTAAGTCTAAACTAGATATTAAACCAAGAGACTACATTTTTTTTTGTATATGAGATATTAACATGTATTAATCTAGCATGTTATAAAGAATTAGACTCAACTATATATGTAGAAGTAGATGCATTGCTATTGATAATCTTAAGTATATAAAGTCCCTAGTTACAATAGCCTTTTCTCACAAACTTATTTTTTTTCATGATAATCTTATCAGATTCAATAAAACTTTCAACCCAATTTTATTTAGCAAGGCTATAGAAATTAGGTTTGCCCGCATTGTAAAAACATGTAGTACATCCACGAGAGTCAAGGTTTTTCCTGAAGTGAGTTCCAGTAGCACTTTGCCCTTACCCAAGGCTTTAAAGTACTTGAGTCTCCAAGGTAGACCACTTCATTGTCATCCTCCATTGATGTATTGAAGGAAAATGCTTCCCGATTTGCATATATGCGCCAAGTAGCCCTAGAGTCTATTGCACATTCTTTTATATGTGCTACATATGTACTTGAAAAATGATAGCTGCAGTAATATCATCTCCTTCAACTAAATAGCTTTAGGAGGACTTCTCATTTCATTGTCATTCCTATTTTTTGTCTGCATTGCGCGACATGGTGATCTGATTTTCCATAAGTAACACAAGGACCTTTCTTTTTCTTAAATATGGTGTTATTAGGATTGTAACTTTGAGATTTATTACCATACGTTTTGTTGTTGCTGCTTTGACCTTATATTAGATTTGCCTTTCTGTTGGTATTTTCAATTAAGATGTGAGTCACTATTTTCTCAAACAATAATTTTTTTAGGTAGTGAGATCCCCTCTGTCTTTAAGTCTTCAAGCAATTTTTAATATTCATTGATTTGAATTTTTATTTTTTTTACGTCATTCTTTTTTTAATGATAAAAATTTTCTACTCCAACTTTTTGTTTGGTAGATCTTCAGCAGTGGACTTTTTAATTAATGCTTTCCAAATAATTTTTGCTTCCTTACAACTATAATACAAAATGAGCAGTTTGGTGCACTAAGCTCCCACTATGTGCGGGCTTCGAGGAAGGGCCGGACCTAACACATTAAAGAATTCATTGTAAATAGTTTGTAGTATAGCATGATGACATACTTTATTAGTGTATTTCCACGATTTCAAAATTTTATTATCAACTTCTATATCGGATTGTCGGTGTAATAAAGCATGTGCAGCACCATGCATATCAAGTAGTGAAAAAACACGTTCTTGTCATCTTTTAAAATTTTCATTAGCAAAAATTTCAATATTTAATACATCAGGAAATGGCTTAGCATAAGGTAAAGCAATCAGAACAAAAGTAGGAGGTGTACTGCTGGTGTTGGTAGTATCAACTATAATTTTAGAAGTAGTATTATTTTTCATAATTACTTAGATTGTTGGAGAACAAAGACAAAAACCACAACAATAATAATATTTGTTATTATTAGCAAAATGATAAGACTGAAAATGAATCAAAAACTAACATATCTATATATAGTTAGAAAATAAACATAATATATTGTACTAGAGCAAATATATAATAATGTTTGAGTCGTGCTGGGCACTGTCCTAAGAAACTATTTCAGCAACGTGAAATATTTCGCTAGAATTAAACAAGATTTCTCTAATTAAATAAAAGATACATGAATTAACAAAATTATTAATACAAATCAGCAAGTTAAACTAGAGAATTAAAAAAGATACTAGAAGTAAGATAATTAATAAAAGAAGGAATAATAGGAAAAGGAAAAGTGAGAAAGTTAAAATGGAAATAACGTTGGGGTGGTTATTGCAATAAGTGATTATGCGTATTTATAGGCAAATGAAACAAGTCTTCATGAACAAGACAATAATTTTTCTTTTTCTCCAAGTATAATTAATCACTTCTCCAAATAGTGTCTTTAATACATTTTATGTATTCGCTTCTCAAATAAACCACTAGTATTAGCTTTTTAAGTACATCATAAATATTAGTTTCTTAAATACACCACAATTATTAACTTCTTAAATACACCACGAGTATTAGCTTAACTTCTTAAATACACCACGAGTATTAGCTTTAAAATACTTGATAAAATAAGTTATTTTTGAAATAGCATAATATTTACTTAAAAGTATATTAATATTGAATTGGATGGCTTCATTTTTCATGTTGTTGAAGCACTTGAAATTGACAGAAAATGCTCTACTCGTGAAATACAAATTACAAGCATATCAACGTATATCTCTTGGCAATGAGGAATGAAGGAAAGTTTGTTAGGCTAATGGTGCTAATTGCTAAATTTTTACATGCTACCAGGAAGTGAGATTGAAAGTTGGTTCTTCCACATTTATGGTTGGAAAAAAAATTCATTAATTCTTTAGATTTCATCTCTTAAAATATTAGAAAATAAGTATATCGCAAGTATCTTTTTAATAGTATAAAGTTTTATTTTTAGTGTATATATGTGTTATCAAATTTTTTTAGTACATAGTGTTGCTGATTTAATTATGTGATGTTAAAGTTTTCTATCATTTTAAAATAAATTATAGTAGATTTTTTGTTTGATTTTAGTAGTAACAAGTGTATATCTGAGAGAAATGGAAAAATAGCATTGGAGGCTTCTCGCTGATAGGATAATCACACTATAAGGTCCTCCCAAATATCAACAATGTTTGTCGCAATAATATTGGATGTGAAAAATCAATCAAGAAACTCATATTTCATTCGAGAGTTGTCAAATCTCCAACTAAAGCTACACCTTATGGACAGTGACTGCTAAAACTTCTATATGTTCATTATTATTGAAACATGCTAATTGTTATTCAAGTATATATTGCCAAGGAAAAAAATGCAGTTGTAGTTCCTAAAAATATAGATGCATGCTCAAATTCAAATGTTGCTTAAGCTCTCCAATAACAAATATTGGTTTGCTTAAAATTGCTAATACGGTGAGAAAGCTAAAATAAGAACTGCTATTCGCTCATGTTTCTAATGGCATGCTTGCTTTTGCATAGCAGTATCCATGAAAGAGCATAATTATTTTTGACTATTTTCATCTTTTGACTAGTAAGTCTCACAAAAAATATTTAGAGATATGCAAGTACAGTAACTTTTTGTAGTTCCTTTTTAAGAATCCAAAGAAACGTTTCTAAAAACATTATTCTACTAAAATTCATTAGCAGCATCTAAATAAGAAAGGTACATAAAACAATAACATAATACGATCATTATGCTCATCTTTTATATATTTTCATTTCTATTATGTATTAAGGAAATGTAATTATGCTTTTCCTTTATATGTCTCAATTAATTTCTAATATATTGCTCAGTTAATTGCCTTTAGAATATGTATTCATAAATTTATAGCTATACATATACATTATTTAATTTTTTTTATGGATGCACATGCACCATGTGTCCAGATACAGTAAGTCAAAATAAGCCAAAAGTCATAAGTCAATTTCTCCCAACTTATTTTTTAGTTTATAAGCAATTTTTAGTTTGACTACATTTTTACTATTATAACCTTAATATATTTAGTAATTCCTAAAAGAATCTTACCAATAAAATCCTATTCGTCTCCATCTCGTCACTTTCTCACCTACGTCTTTAAAATTTATCAGGTCTCCGCTACCAGTGTAAAAATAAAAAAAACTTTAAATTTTTTCTACATAAAGAACAATGAAATTACTCAATAAGAAAACTGTTTATATTTTAATCACTTTTACATCTTCTCTAATTTGCAAAGCTTGTTTGCATTTTGTTAGTGTAAAGGAAATGTGAAATATTTTGCTTAAAAATGATTCTTTTTTTCTATTCTTTTTTTTATTCATTATTTTGTTAATTTTTTGGTAAGATATGTATGTTTAATTATTTTATTATTGTATATAAATGATATAGCTTCTGTGAGTTTTCATATAATACCTCTATGTATTTGTGATGTATTTTCTTTAGATATGTAAATATTAAGTAAAAAAATATAAATATAAATATTAATAGTTATTTAAAACCTTTATTATATTATTATCATAAAAATTAATGATTACTGAAACCTTTAAATATTATTATCATAATATAAAAAGGATTGATCCTGAATAATCTATACAATTATTCTATTCAATTTATTCAATGAATAGTTTAAATAGTTTTAAGAATATTTAAGTCATTTCAACAGAAAAGTGCATACCAATACTTTTTGACTAAAGACTTCAATTGGGTATTAACAGTTTCTACACTTCTATCCAAATACGTAGTTGCTTATTTATAAAATCAGTTTCAACAATTAAAAATACTTATCAACACTTAATGCTTATCAGCTATTTGAAATCGGCTACACCAAACAGGCTTAAGATAATCAGTGTATAATCTCATAATTTTGTCTAATACACACTAACATCGATTACAGAATGCACTCCTGAGAATCATAAAAGTCAAACTATTATTCAATATAAAATCTGTATTTATAAAATAAGAAACACAAACAAGTTCAAACTAAGTACAATAAATAAGTTCAAACTAAGAACTATTTCAGAAAATAGTAAATAATAAAAAGAAGATCAAGTTCATTGAGTTTAGCGCCCTTTAAAAATATTATTCCTCTGAAGTACACGAGTTTATGTTTAATGACTCTCGAGGCTATTTTCGTGATTTATGTAAATCTTGGGAGCTTCCCATGTCATTTATAACTTGCCGGGACCGATAGTTTGGCTTCCTGGTAGTTTTATAACTAAATTTCTTTATTTATAGCACTTCGGTCCTTACTTAGCTTATACAATCTTGGATCGCCATTTTTTTAGTTTCTTTGAGTCCGAAATATTTATTACATACATATTTCATATAAGGATTGTCAAAATCTGACTCCTTTCCATTCCGTACCTCTTTTAGATTTTTTTTGGGATTTTTCTGAAATTTGCTGGGGAACCGATAAATTGGCAATCAGTGCCTCTTTCAGTACCTTCATCCTCACGAAATAACTCATAATTTCCTCAACTTTCTAGCATTTTCCTTGATTTTCAGAGCTGATTAAGAGTAATCAAAGGTATATTTTCAAGTTTTAATCCATAAAAACTAGTTATGGTGGTTCCATGATCATTTCTACCGGGTATTTTCTTTATTTCTCTTTCATTATAAGATTTTTATAGTACATAAACCTTACAGGGCTTAGTTTCTTCATTTTTATCCATCGGATTGAGCCCTATTTGTACCATGTGTTCTATGATTTGTACTCTATATTTTGGTATAAATATATTTTTTTTTGATGTGAGAGTTTACAGACCCGTTTTTAGTTTAATTTTGACTCCGATATTTATATAGAAATATGAGTCTTTTTTTACTTATCTTTCAATATAGGTTTATGCTTTTTTAGCCTCGTATGATTTCGAACTTTGTTTGCGACTCTTCGAATATTCTAGCACACTTTTCAAGGTTATCACCAAAATTCAGGTAGGCTATGACTTATTTATTTTATATTGGGGATTTAGTATTGTATATGCTTGGTAAATTGCCAGCTCTGGGCTAGGTTACTAGTTTGGAGCCCCATTGCAGTGATTATCTTGGCCTATGGCCTATTTAGCTAGTTTTATCATTTTTTATACTCTCGTAGGGCTATGGGGCCCTCCTGCGTGGTTGCACGCTATCTCAGGAATATTGCGAGGTCAGGGAGGGGATTACACTAGTTGTTAGAGATTAGAAGCTATCTATTGGATTATTGGATTAGTGACTTAGAGTTGATCTAGGTAGGATGATTATTCTATGTTCTACATGAGGTGTTGAATATGATTGGTATGTGTATGGTTACTTTGATCTAGATAACCAGATGGTTTTTTTGGATAGTTAGCAACCCTGTGTGATGATGTTTTACCCTTTCCAGGTGCGAGCATGTGAGTGAGTTATACAGGCCTGAGTTGTACATTTGACTATATCCATGATAACACTCAAACTACACTTCCCACCGAAGAATAAACAATCGTTGTTCAAATATAGAACCCAATATGATGGTATCGGATGTACGCCCAGTAGCAATAGCTAATAGTTAGTGATTCTTTCAAGAGATGAACGGAAAGGAAAAAAGGGGATTATGAGTATAACAATGTTTTTGTTGATGCTTGTGATTATAGAATGATTCAAGTGTGTTATTAACCTAGGTTCATGTTCACCTGGGTTCAATAAACCTTTGGATTGTAATCTTATAAGGTTGTGCAATCTTTCTTAAGTGTAGAGTGATGTACAAGTCCAATGCAATTTACCTAAGTGTTTCTCAAACTTTAATCCTAGGTAAATATATTTTATACCGAGTTAGGGCTGTGAAAGAGTACGTTGTGCTTATCGTGGTAACTCAAGACAATTACTCTTTGTACAACAAAAACCATTAGACGAGGATTAACGCCTCGTATCTCTTAGCATAATCTCAATTACCAGTTTTAACAACAGGGTTAGCGCTAGTTAAACTTAGGCGTGTTTTAGTATTTCCAACCACTAAAAGTTTTTTATTACATAGATATTATATTTATACGTTGGAATAGACGCAACAACCATATGTAAATTACAATCCTAATGCAGTTTAACCCATGGTTCCCACAATCCTAGGTTTGGGGATTTAGCCCATCATGGATATCAACATACAATAATGAAACTATAAAGCAATGAATAACATACCATATAATTAAACTTCCAATTAATTGTAGAATGATGATCAAGGAATTCAATACTTGGGTTCTTGAAAAAATATGGGTATCAAACCCTAAAATCAAAAGTCTTAAGTCTCTCCTAAAATCCTTCTACAAAATATCTCTTTAAAACTATATGAATCTTCTATTTATAGAGTATGAGTGTAAGTGCAATATCATAAATTTGGACTAGGACTCCTTTTAGTTTAGGAAAAACTTCAGATGAAACGCCTGGTGACAGATGGATCGTTTGGTCTTTCATCTGTCACCTCTTTCATACAGTGGACTTGGCATGAGGCCAAACCTTTGGGAAAACCGTCTCTAAATATACGGAACGTCTGTTTTAGCCCATTGGGTCTTGTTCTTCATCCAGTGAAGCATCAGTTCTACGAAGGGATCATGCGAATCGTCTATTTCTAGATGGTTCATTTGGTCCATTATTTTTCTGGGTCCTTTTAACTAGTTTCATTCCAGTTGGGCGGTTGGTTTAGACGAGTCATCTGGTGACAGGTGAAACATCTCTTAATCATGTAAAACCTACCCTTTTTCTGTACAATTTCTCCAAACTTCCTCATATCGACTTAACCCTAAAAATACTCAGTAAACACATTAAAACACACTGTTGTGACTCAAGAACATGCTCTATTTTTAGGGTTTTAAGTGAAGCATGTAATGTAAAATACCGTCATATCAACATCCTCTCCTAAAATATTTGCTTGTCCTCAAGCAACAACAAAATCAATACACATAAAATACTTAAAACACCCCTAGTACATAACTCATCTCAGTATAACCACTCATTGGGCATCATATCATATCGACTAATTTTATCTATTCATACATTGCAACTCTTTCGAGTGAAATATTGAAAGACCTTTCGCAAGGCGTATCCCTTAGACTACAATATTAACTTATTCATAATTGATCAGAGTATTAACTTTCTCTCACAATAAAGAAGTCCAACACACAATGAGATTTGTTTACTTTAGGACTGGGAAAGTATCATCTCACACTCAGAAAGAAATCTAATTGTATACACAATAGCCATAGGCTTGCCCTTATGAATTACAACTTATTATTTAGTA
>JBDJHY010234090.1:0-10964 GCA_039654485.1 Withania somnifera
AAACCCTTCTGACTTTTTTCTTGAGAATTATACTTAAGTGTTGAAATAAACAAATAATAATGGTGTGGACTTAATATATTTGGGATAAAAGGGCTTAAAAACAACAGATTACTAATTAAAAATTCATAGAAAGTGCCTAAAATACCCCTTAATGGTTAAATAAAAGTGCAGAATGTTTTTTTATCATAGATCACTATGAGTGGAACAATGACTCGTAGTGAGGGTCACGACTCATGATTCAAGTCGTGGGTCTAAACTTTAGGTGAGGACCCCAAGAGTCCTTTCTATGATTCGTAGGTCCATGTCACGAGTCGTGGGAGGACTCGTGTCATCAAGGACTAAAATTTGGGTTTTGGGGATATAGGATCACGATTTGGCAGTACGAACCATAACTAGGAGTCACATGTTGTACCTCTATTTGTGATCCTAGACTTAGATTATATTTCAAGAGATTCAAAATGTCAAGGTTCTCTCCTAACTCCTACGAGTTGATAAACGGTCTTGTGAAAACATGCCAAGAGACTGACTTTACTCATGGCTCATTTGGGGAAAAATTCTTTTTCGGGTTTCGATTTCTAAGCAAGTCTAGGGGGGACAAGAATGAGGTATTACAATTTATCCCCTTGGGATCATTCATCCTTAAATGAAGGCTAGCGTTGAGTCTAAGCTTAGTTTTTGACTAGCTATTAGACTGAATGAGTACTTATCATGAACATAAGTGTGAAATGAACTATACATGGTTCTGAAGGTTAGACTGAACTAAACATGGTATAAACATACTTAGCATGAAAACATAAGCAAGAAAGAAATAATAACTGACCCTAAGCCTGAAACTGAAAAGGAAAGCTCGAATTCAGGAATGGATACCTTACACTGGTATGGAGCTATATGGGAAACAATGTGGGTATTTATTTATCGTATCAACCTTTTCCTCCATATATCTCCTTTAACTATCTGATTCCTCTATAATTCCTTAACTGAAGCTATCTCTTTGTTCTGAAGTTTGTGAACCCGTCTATCTAAAATTTAAATCGGTACCTTTTCATCTATGAGCTTGTCCTTAATAATTATTCTCTCTATAGGAATGACCAAGGAAGGACTCATACACTTCTTAAATAGAGAAATATGAAACACATGATGAATTGCTACCAACTCAGTCGTAAGATCTAATTCATGGGCCACTTGGCCTGCTCTCCTCAGAATCTAATAAAGACCTATATAGCAAGTACTGAGTTTTTCTTAATTTTCAAAGAACATTTCATCTTTCATAGGTGAAACCTTCAAATAAACCTAGTCATCTACATCAAATTCTTACTCTCTCCTTCTAACATCAGCATAAGATTTCTGCCTGCTTTGTGTTGCGTTCAATCTTTCCCGAATAAGCTGAACTTTTTGATAGCCTTAAATAATGCCTATGGACCTATCAAATATGTATCACCAACCTCAAACCAACCAATGTGCGATCTATAGCTCCTCCCATATAAGACCTCAAATGGAGCTATCTAGATGCTAGAATGGCAGTTATTTCAATACAAAATATCTATCAAAGGCATATGGTAATCCTAACTACCTTGGAAGTAAATATATTATTACCTTAGCATATCCTCTAGATTCTAGATGGTCCGCTCAGCCTAAACATCTATCTGTAGGTGAAAAGAAGCGATAAGCTGAACCTGAGTAGCCAAACCTCTCTGAAAAGACCTTTCTAACTATGAAGTGAACTGAGTACCCCTATTTAAAATGATGGTCAGAAGCACACTATACATACGGACAGTATCTTGAAGATACAACCTGCAGTACTCCTCAATTAGAAATTTAGTATGAATTAGTAGAAAATAACCTGATTTGGTCATCCTGTCCACAATCACCCAAATAGAATTAAGTTGCCTTTTTAGTATGCGTTAAACTAGTGATGAAGTCCAAGATAATTTATTCTTATTTCCATGTCGGAATACCAAATCTCTATATCTCACTAGATGTTTTTTGATGTTCAACTTCCATTTGTTGGCAGTCAGGACATTTAGCCGCTAACTCGCTATGTACTTTTTCATGTTGTTCCACCAATAGACTTACCTCAAATCTCTATAAATTTTGATGGCACTATGATGAATAGAATATCTAGAACTGTGAGCCCCAAACAAAATTTTCTCTTTCAACCCATCAATATCGGGAACACAAAAATGACCCTAATATCACAACACCCCATCTCTACCTTAGGAGAAAACCTATATCTTATGTTTTCCAATAACACCTTTTAATTAAAGAAAAATTAGATCACTATCTTTGCTTTCTTTTACTTCAACAATTAAAGAAGATTCTGACATATTCAACACTAACATACCACCATCATTAACATCAACCAATATGACCCTCAAACGTGAAAGCCTATGTATATCTTCAGCAACTCCCTTCATACTTTCCTCGACATGAGTCAAAGTCCCCATACAAAGTCTACTAAGAGCATCAGTAAACCATATTGTCCTTACAAGGGTGGAAAGTACACTTATATCATAGACTTTCAGCAACTCTAACCATCTCTTCTGATTAGGATTCATATATTTCTGATCAAACACATATTAAAGACTCTTATGATTTATAATTACATCCACATGAACACCACATAGATAGTGCCTCCATATATATAGGGAAAAGACTACAACTGCCAAGTCAAGATCAAGAGTCGGGTAGTTCTTGTCATGAACCTTGAGTTGCCTAAAAGCATAGGCTATAACTTTCCTTTTCTACACAAGGACACAACCAAGCCAATTTCCGAAGTATCACAATACACAATAAATCCCCTTGTACCCTATGAAAGGGTTAGCACTGGAGTTAAAGTCAACCTATCCTTCAAATCTCAGAAACTCTTTTCACAACTGTCTGAACATTCAAACTTGACCTTCTTTCGGAGAAATCTGGTGAATGAAGCAAGCTAAGTCCAAAATCTCGGGTACAAACCTCTGATAATACCCAGCTAAATCTAAGAAACTTCTAATCTCTGACAGAGAGGAAGGTCTAAGATAATTTTCATAGCATATATCTTTTGAGAATCAACCTATATACTGGATGGGACACGATGCTCAGGACGCACAAGTAAACCTAAGCTATCCCTTGGTGCATACACCTAGTCATACACTAAACATATAGAGAAGGAAATAAAGGACATAAGGAGTATTTATATTGAAACAACTCATAAAGTTCAAAGTTTAAACTAAATGGGATATAATAGGTCTATTAACATACTAAAAATAAATGTCTGAAATATCTATTAGGACTAACTTTTGGTACAAACATCTAGACAAATCTCAACATAAAACTAACACATTATAAACAAAATAACCGAAGAGACCAAATCCAGACCTTGATTCTATGAGGACTCACCAAGTTGATTTGGTGGATCTTCTAGATAATCTCGAGATGAGAAGGAAGAATTATATCTTCATTATGTAAAAAATTCATCCACAAAGTAGGGTTAGTACATCAAATATACTGGTATGTGAGTGTATTCATAAATATGAGAATTATCAATGTGTAAAGATAATCATGAAATAAGGAATAAATCATATATAAGTTAGATAATTTATGCAATGAACCAAAACTTGCTGTAAGTTGGAAACCATAAGTCCATGTCAAATATAAAAAATATTTAAGAAAATAATAAAATGTTTAGGTCAATGCAGCTATTTAGTTCTAAATTCTTAAGTCGTGGGGTGAGAGTTTCTACATACTGACATAAGCTATTCTATGAGCAACATGGAGTCCAATGTCATAAATCCACACTGAAAAAGATCGCACTAACCCGTCACAATTAGAACTAAGCTGTAAACTAAGCTAAGGATCCTTAGCTAGCCATAATAGCAGGTTGGATACATAGTTTTTGGACTTGAATGTCATACTCCTCTAATAAATAAAGTCAAGTCCTTTCGGTGCTAAATAATCCTTCAAAAAATACACTATGCTCATACTTACATAAAATAATGACCATATTAGGCACATCTGGATACGCTGTCTATTTACGGTTATTAATGGCTGGCTAGATGCCATATCTAACCTAAAAAGACTAATGATATTTGAGTTGGAGATCTTTGTTTTATGTCATAAAGTATCATGCTAGTTCTCATGAGTTTTTCTAAGTCCATGTAAATTTATAAAAACTAAGTTCATTATAATGATCATATGATTTCACAAGTTCAATAAGCTAAATCCATGATTCTTTTCATAATCTAAGTTGAACAAGTTAAACAAAATTCTTATTTATGTAAATGCATGGAAACGAGTGATAATTGTGCTACAAATTCTAAAATCATATAAATCTTTCATAATTGAGTTCATGATACAAATTGCAATAACAATCATGGGTTTGGTTTTGAACCCTAGATCAAACGAATATCAACATTTACTTAAAAAATAAAGTTTTGGGCTTGAGGGTGAAAGGGACCCTCATTTGATACTCCCATAAATGATTTGGAGTGAATTCCCCTGAGTCAATCTTGGTGTATAAATAAACCCTTAACCTTAGAGGTGAAACCTAAGCGTAGTTCTTGGGAAGCCCTTCTAACTTTTTTTTTGAGAAGTTTTTTAAGTGTTTAAATAATAATGGTGTGAAATATATATATTAGGGGTAAAAGGGGCTTAAAATATTTATTATTGATTAATAATGTCATAGGAAGTGTATAAAGTAACCTTGAATAGGTAAATAAAAATGTACATAATTTTTTTTTGTAGATCACGAAGAGTGGACCTACGACTGGTGGTGAGGGTCATGTATCATGACTCGAGTCATAGGTAAAAACTTTTGTTTACTGAAAATTTGGTAAGAACACCATAATTCCTTGGTATGACTTGTAGGTCCGTTTCATGAGTTATAGGATGACTCGTGGCATCAGGGATTTAAAATCTAGGTTTTTAGACTTTGGGATTGAAACTAAGAGTCATAATTCATACCTCCACTCATGGTCCTTGAAATATATTATTTTTCAAGAGATTTAAAATATCAAGGTGACCCAACTCCCACGAGTTGATAGACGAAACCGTGAAAGCATGCCTCGAGTCATGAATTGACTTATGGATCCCTAGAGAAAAATTCTATTCTGATTTGATTTCTATTTTGAGTTTTAGACTTTCTAGGCTAGTACAAGAACATGGTATTGCATGATTCTCTTCTATATCTTTCTTGTACTTACAAAATGAGTAAACTAGATTAGTAGTAAATCACTCAACACTCGTCTATTCTTTTCTTCGATCACCTCTTAATTGGATTGGCCAATCTTGAACCTCGTATCAATTGGTGGTAAGAAAGTGTCAATCAAATGCTCAATGTTAGAATGGATTCTTTTTCTCCTAACTAGAGACTCAATTTATAACTCAATTATATAAGCAAATCAATGAATAAAGTATATACAAACTCAATACTCGATTCTAGGGACTATTATACTACAAAACTAAAATAACTAAAAGCACACAAAGAATAGGCTAACACAAAAACAAAGGATTCAAGACTAATCAACAACTAAGTAAGAAGGTTTACTAGTTATTAATTGGTTTCCATAATCAAAGAATTGAAACATAGAAAAAATCTAACGTTGAGCTTTCCTAAGAAGTTGTTGATCACCCAAACACATCATAATGAATGGAAAAACCCTAGATTCCTTCAACCCAATAAAGCCACCCTCAACTACCTTAGGCAACAATGAGATTATCCAAAGGTAGATGGAGTTCCAAAGGGGAGGAGCACCTTTTTGTTTTGTACCTCTCTAAAAGGGGATCAACTCATGTCGCCAACTTGATCTTAGCTAATAAAAAAGTCAGCAAAGTTAGTGTTCAAATTGGCGCATCGGCAACCCAAAATGAACTTTTCCATTTTTAGTTCTTGGATTACGAAAACTCACAACAATCCTTTATGAAATTTCCCATTTACAAAACATAATTAAGCAATGGACTACCAAAAGGGTGGGTCACCATCTAGTTTTGTAAACCAATTAATGGTGCAAAAAAGGACAGCTTAGCCATCCAAGTCTTGGAAATCCCTTGAATCTTTGTGGACCCTTAATGAATTAAATGCTCAATACTATTCTCTTGAGAGGCCACAAACACTCACTTTCCTTCACCTTTTTTTGGGTCAAACTCCCTCAATTTGATGAATTTTCCACTTGAAGTTTTGAACACCTTTAAAAACACCAAGGACAAAGTTGATCAACCTAATAATTTATCCTCTACTAAATAAATTTTAAAATGTTTTCCTCTTGATGGAAAGAATATACTCCCATTTTTTCCACCCAAAATCCTAGTCAATCAACTAAACCAAGTTCCACCCACTTCACCTTCTTCAAAGCTTCAACCAACAAGAATGGAAACCAATTGAAGAATAACATGAAATGAGCTCAAACATAAGTCTAAATAATACTAGAGAATGATCCTAGTATCTTGAAACTATAAGGATGAAAACAAAATGAACAAACAAATTCCAACAACATAATATTTTTTATGCAAATTTTTGAAATTTAGTAGTATCAATCCCCAAGATTATAGTCAAATAAGACCAACAACTTGCTTGGTTTTGATACCATATGATGCATGCACGATCATAAGATACATAAATGACTATAAAAAAAGTAATAAACATACAAGAAAAGATAGCAAGAAAGAATCAAAAAGCAACCAAAAGGTATATTAAAACTTAGGACCTCTTAATTACATTCAACACAAGAATTTAGATCCTATAACTCGATATAAATAAGTTGTTTTTGGTAACCTGACAATATATTAAGCTAATGGACCTCTAACATAAAATGTTAAAGCACCATAGATCTTATAGAGACCTAAAGGATAATTGTAGGACCTCTTTGCAACCACCATTTATACAATAGATTGATTAAGAGTTAGCTCACCAAATTCTCTCTCACAGTTATCTCAATATAAGAGGAAGAAGCTCAAAGGCTGTCAGAAGTTCATCAATATTCAATAGCTATGTACAAAAATGGAATAGAAGGCTATTGATAGTTTTATGCCTAAACTATTTAAATAGGAATCCAAGAAGCTTTCTGGCCATCTTTGTAAAGTCTTTTACTGCACAAAATAGGATAATGCATCTCCAAGTTAGTAGTTCATTCCCAAGTTAAAAGATAAGGGCCCCATGGCTACTGGAATAAATGGTGTCACTATTTGAAACCACCCCATCGCCGATATGGTTGATGCTTAGCTGTTTTGAATAGTCCTTCACAAAATTGGACAGTAAGTTCTTGAATTTTGGGCTTGCATGCTTTAAATATTCCAGTCTAACTTCCACTCAAAATATGAAATCCATTGAATCTACACAAAAGGAGGAACCTCTTCAAGCTTTAACCTACCTTTTAAAGGGTCCATTAATCCTTCTGCATTGTGAATTAAAGACAAGTCCATCCACTCATTATCTCAATTTTATTTTTATATTATTTAAAATGGCTTAGTAAGCAAGGTGCCAAGCCAATATATATTTAGGAGGAGCTGATGTCTAAATCAGTTCCTTATTTCAAAATCAATTCAGATTTGTTACAGATCATATCAATCTCTCTTTAATGGAGAATAATAATTCTCTTGTTACTGAAGAGTATAAATAAAGGCTGAATCCTTTTTCTTTTGAGGAAGAGATTAAAAAGGTTGTTTTTGAGCTTAATTGGGACAATGCTGAGGGGCCTTATGGACTATCTATAAGCTTCTATCAAATATGCTGGGAGATAGTGGATAGAGATATGGTGGACACGGTACATGCTTTTGTTTGAGGGGCATACTCTACCAAAATATAATACATATACTAATCTAATTTTTCTACCTAAAAAGGTGTCACATATCTTTTCAAACATAAGGCCAATTAGCTTGAGAAACTTCTGAAATAATGTGATCTCTACATTGTTTCATGACAAAATGGAGGATATAATGCCCAAAATTATCTCATAAAATCAATCTAGCTTTGTGAAAGGGAGGAGCATCACTGAACATATTCTACTAGCTCTAAGAATTGTCACATATATCACAAAAAGGGGGAAGCCTTCTAATGTTGTAATCAATCTTGACATGAAAATTATCTATGAAGTAGTTGACGGAAGCTTCTTAACTAAAGTATTAGAGAAAATGGGATTTAATAATCTAGTGGTTGATAACATATGGAGACTTGCTGCCAATGATTTGGTACTCTATTCTTATTAGTGGACAGACTTATTTTTTTTTTACTCTTAAAGAGGTGTGAAGTAAGGAGATTATTTATCCCTTGTTTTGTTTGTTATTGTTTCAGGGGTGTTAACTATAGCTTTGAACAACTTTTTTTTTATATAAAAATGAGTTTAGGAGATTTGGTTTGCCTTAATGGAGTAAAAAAATAAATCATCTAACTCATGCATATAATACCATAATTATTATGTATGCTGATAAGAAATATTTGAAATTACTCATGGATATTTTGGGGAAGTATGATTAAAAATAAAGATACAAGATGAAAAAATATGAGAGAATCTTTTATACGTATAACATGACTGCTCAAATTATTTGACAAGAGGTGGAAAAGATTACTGGGTTTGCAAGGGGTAAATTTCCTTTGACATGCTCGGGATGTCCAACTGGGCATGCAAAGAAGAGGAAAGTGTATTTTCAAGAGTTGATGAAAAATGTGCAGAATAAATAAAAGGCATCGAAAGGTAAAATGTTGTCTTTTGGAAGTAAAGTTGGGTTAACTAACAATTTTCTTCAAAGTATTCCTATCTACTTATTGTCTACTATTATTCCTCCTTGATATGTGATACAATATTTGTATATAATTTTTGCAAACTTCTTATGGTCATACAAGGAAAAGATGTACAAATACTGAATTTCTTGATGTAGTATTTTTTTTATCTAAGGTGGAAGGAGGTTTGGTCTTCAAATCTTTATTTGATATCTCTAAAGCTTTATTCATCACATTATGGTGGGCATTTAGAAAAAAAATCATGTGGGGTAATATCATGTGGAACTGATATTGAAAAATATAGAGACCCAAGTGGTGAAATGGAGTAGGGGATCTCAAGTATGGAAAACATGTTAAAAGCAAGGAACATCTATGTGCAAGAGATCTGGTGGGAACCAAGGTGTAAGCACTCTAGCATATGGTTTTACAATTGGACACAACTGGGAGCCTTATATTACTGCTTACCTATTGATTATCCTAATAATTTTTCTATGGAAGATATGAATAACCTCATGGTATAAGAAAATAGCACGAGGATTTTGCTAGAAGATCTATTTGCAGAGGAGGTATCTAATCAGGAAAATAAGAAAATCTATGTTAAGGAAGAGACAGAAAAATGGGATAAACCTTAGTGGATGCTTACCAGTTCAGGAAAGTTCTTTGTAAGGAGTTCCTGGGAATTAGTAAGTCAAAGTGGAGAAGAACATGAGACTTATCACTATATTTGGGCGAAAGCAGTACCTTATAAGATTTCTTTCCTAGTCTGGAGAGTGTGAAGAAAAAATAATTCTAATTGGAGAAATTCTTATGAAGATAGCACTAGATAATAACATGCAGTGGAGGTGTTGTGATAGTAATGCACAAGAAAATATGGAAAATTTATTAAATACATGCCCAATAACTAATAGGCTTTGTAGGATATTTATAGAGGCAACATGTACATGGTTTGTTTTTGCAATTAAGAGATAATATCTTCATGTGGTGGAAACCTAGGTGCCTCAATAAGTTGAAACCCTTATTTAAGATCATTCCAAATCTTATCCTTTGTCAGATTTGGAAGATAAGGAGCATTGTTTTCCATACAGAAGAATGTCTATTATAACTATGATAATGGAAATCACTAGGAATATTCATAGACTAGCCAATTATACTTACTCTTTGTTAAAACAAATCCTTCAGTTTGCTATTGATGGTTTGAGTCTCCGAGAATTACACCCCCACGAAAATGTAGGGTGATTTACTAGAAATTACTGAAGGAGGGGTTTTACATATGCAACTCTAATGGAGCTACAAAATGAAATCCTAGACCACTTTCTAGTGCCTTTTGCATTAGATATTAATAAGGATACATTATTTAGGCATAAACAAGAAGAATTAGAGAGTGCTATATTTTGGAAGAATAAATAATGGCTTTGAGGCTTGAACTAGAATTCTGTGTAACTAACAACCTTCTTCTAGTGACTCTGAAAATTGATTATTTGACACTTACTAAGGTTATAAAGGGTACCTGTGATTTCCCATGGTGTATAGGGATGGAGATTAAGAGGATAAGGAGTGAGAGATAGTAAGATTGTAAATGTACATTATACATTGAGGGAGGGAAACAAGATGGCTGATTATTTTGCTAACCAAGTATTCTATTTTGTAGGAAAATGAGATCAATTACTATTCTTTATCAGGTATACACCCACATAAATAAAATTCAATAAAACTATAGTGCCTAATCACAGAGCGTTAGAACAAGAATTTTAGGACTAGAAGAATAACAAATAAACTACACACAAAATAAGAAGCAACATATATACAAGAATAAAGGGACCTGATCAATAAAATTATATCTACAGAGCTTGCCAATAAATAGTAGATAATTGATTTGATAAAAATATGTAAGTTAAGGTAAGGGTTTGTGGTTGGACCTATTGAGTCTTGATCTTAGGCAGTGGTATCAATTTTTTGTGGCTTCAATATGCTAGGGAAAATAACAATATGTCAAACCCCATTTTATCGAGATGCAAAAAATAAAGTTTTGAGGAGTGAACTACCTTATCGGAGGATGAAAATAGGAGTTGATTTCAAGCTAAAGAAGTCTTCCTATAATGACCCTTAAGGTCATTTATGATAAATATGCAGTGTCTTGCATCCTAGAACATTTCAGTAGTTGCCCCAAATCATTTATGACTTGCTGGGACCGATAGTTTGGATCTCTGGCAACTCGGTCGAGAATTATCTCAAATTCTATGTTTTAGAGCCTTAAATTTAGTACTCGTTGACTAAA
>JBDJHY010234121.1:0-10963 GCA_039654485.1 Withania somnifera
GCAGGTCTTTTCTTCGATCAATTTTCTATTGACTAGACTGATTCAAAAAGAATGAGCCTTTTTAGCGGTCTAATGAGTGCGAGGAGAGCTTTAAAAAGCTTAACTCATTATTGATGTCATCTCATATTCTTACTTTTCCCGTGGAGGGTAAGGGTTTTGCTATATATTGTGATGCTTCTAGGGTTGTTTGGGTGGAGTATTAATATAGGAGGGTAAAGTAGTGGCCTATGCTTCGAGGCAGTTAAAGGTACATCAGAAGAACTACCTATTCATGATTGAGAGTTGGATAAAGTGGTGTTTATTTTTATGTTGTGGAGACATTGCATCTGTGGAGTGCATTGTGATATGCTCATCGATCATAGGAGTCTTTAGTATATTTTCAGCTAGAAAGATCTTAACTTGAGGCATTGGCATTAGTTGGAGTTTATTAAGGATTATGACATCACTATCTTGTATAAACATGAAAGAACACATACCAAGATTTTATTAGAAAGGAATAAAACAAATAGGAGTGCTCCATTCTTAAAGAGAAGGAACAGAAAGAGCAGGCGGCATCTCTCGTCGTCTTCATGAAATTTGTTCATCTGAAAAAGGTCGAAGTGGTGCTGAATTCCCTTAGTAGGAAGCCCTTAATTATGGGTAATTTTTCTTCCATTCAGGTAGAGAAGAAACCTTTGGCTAGAGACGTTCAGAGTCTAACTAACAACTTGGTTAGATTGTAGATTTCTGAGATAGTGGTGTTCTTGCTTGTATGGAGGCCCACTCTTTTTTGATGGAGAAGATTCATCCAAATCAGTATGATGATTCTATATTAACAATAATTCATGACAAGGTACTGCGAGGTGAGGCCAAGTTGGATTTTGAGGGTATTTTAAGGAATGTGGGAAGGATTTGTGACCCCTAAGTCCAGTGGTTTGGTGAGAGTGATCTTAAAGGAGGCCCATAGTTCTAGATATTCCATTCATCTAGGGGCAATAGAGATGTATCATGATCTAAGTCAGCATTATTGGTGGTATGGCATAAGGAAGTGTATCTCAGATTTTGTTGCTAGGTTCTTGAACTACCAATAGGTGAAGTTTGAGCATAGAGGCCAAGAGGTATGTCCCAGACGATGCCTATACCCTGGTGGAAGTGGGTGCATATACCCATGTATTTCATTCGTGGGTTTTCTACTACTTTAGGTGGTTATGATTCCATTTGGGTGGTTGTTGATCGTTTGACCAATTCTACCCACTTTATTTCAGTTAAGGTGGGATACAATGCTCAGGAGTTGGCAAAGATTTACATTAGTCAGATAGTATTGCTGCATGGTACACTACAAGAAAGAAGGTATTTCCCAACAAAAAATATTGTTTTCATACATTGAATATTGTTGCCAAAAGTACTTTTTTCAACAACAAAAAAGTTGTTGCAATAAACCACGAAGGGAAAAGTTTAGGCAACAAATAAATATATTTTTCCCAAAACTGACTTAACAAAACCAAAACATTATTGCCATATATTAGTATTTTGTTGGTATATATTCGTATAGTCGTGGCCTATGACATTTTTTCGCAACAAAATTAGTGTTTTAAAAACTTAACCTTTTTGCCAACAATATTAATTGTTGCAAAATTTAGGCAAAATTTTAGTTGTAAATCTCTTAGGAAGGTTTTTAGCAACAATAATTAAATCAAATATTTTCTACATATCTTTAGCAACAATTTTTGAGTAATTTCTACATATATAATACACGTTTCTTTTAGATAATTTACACAAAATTTAAATGAAAAATTATATAAACTTGCAAATGTCAATACAGATTGATGCACTAGAAATTTACTACTTTCAAAAAGCTAAATGCTTCTACATGTCTTTACTTGTAAAAACAATAATATAATAAAAAATATCATGATAATCTAATTCTCCTAATAACTTGAAAAAGATCTTCTTTCTATAGAGCTTGTACTGCAGCAGTGTTGAATTATGCATGCTCATCCTATAAATAAAAACTAAATATAATTATATTCTAATAGAGTAAGTTATAAAGTATACAAACATAATTTAAAGAGAAAATTAGGAGGAATCACATAATAAGGCAATGAAGAGGTACAACTGCTATTTGGAAAGAACTATTTCAAGGTATTTTACATAATTATATCCTAGTAAAACATTTTACAAGGCAATGAGAGGTACAATTGCTATTCAGAAAGAACTATTAGAAGATGTGAGGGAAATAAGACAAGCTTTGGAACAACAGTGTCTTAATGAGTAAAGTAATAGTAACATATGAAGTTTCATGGCTAGAAAAGAGCAGCAAAATTATGTTAATAACAATAATTAGTTCAGACATGAAATTTCTATTTTCATTCGGACAAGACAATAAATGAGACTAAATGTCTTGTCAAAGTGAAGTTGTTTTCTATACTGTCTATATTTTTAACACAAATATTTTTACTAATTATTTTCTAAAAAGCAGAGCATATTTAGATAGCATCATACACAAGTGGAGACATCTTCAACATTAAGCCTTTCTAATGAAAACAATACGCAAAAAACTACAAATGAATCTCTCTCCCAACAAGTGAGTCAACCGTGTTAGTCCGTGCAACACCTTCTATGGACTTCTTTAAAGAGAAATTCAAAAGTGTGATAAAATAGCTAAAATAAATCCATAATAAAGTGAGGTAGGAATACAAAAAATTGGGAAAACACAAATAATTTTAAAGCACAAGAGAATGAGTCGGGAATCCACAAAAAAAAGAAAGATAACAATGAATGAGGTAAGAAGATTTCATTCAACAGCTCACTAAAAGAAGTACATGGTATGTTATCAACGAGTGTACATCAGCTACCATTGCTTACAGTTTGGATAAGAAGGCAAGCAGTGTTGGTGAGAAAAATGTGTTGATCTTTGATCTTGGTGGTGGTAACTTCAATGTATCTCTCCTCACCATTGAGGAAAGTATTTTAAGGTAAAGGCTACTGCCATAGACATACATCTTGGAGGTGAGGACCAATTCAACAACCGAATGGATAACTATTTGGTTCAGGAATTCAATAGGAACAACAAAAAGTATACTAGTGGTAATCCTTGGGCTCTTAGAAGGTTGAGAAAACACACAACCTTGCAGCATCTAATGGAAATTTGTCCAGGCACCTTCGATTCGATCAACCTAGTTTAAGTTCACACAAGTAGACGTTAGTGATATGATTCCTCAACAAACAAATGTCTTTCTTATAAACTAGTCTTATGGGCATGATTTACAACTGTACTAGGAATATTACATCTTTACAAAGTGACTTTTTATAATAGTTTGACAAGTATGGAAGACAAAAAACATGAACAAATCAGCATTTTTTGTAACTACTCAATTTCTTTTTAGAGATTTATTCTCATGTTCCTCATTTTTATTGCTTGTGTATACTTTTAAGATACAAATTAATTCTATATTGCATGAAATAAGAAGACCAAATAGATATGCAAAATAGTTGAGTAACATTGATAGCTAAAACTGAAATTGGCATAACAAGCAGTGGATGAAGGGGTCATCTCTGCATACAACATTAGGTACACTACTAACATCAAATAAAAGGTGGAACTGCTTGATTTGATGACACAAAAAATTTTTCAAAATGGTGACTTTACCATTGAAATATCCTGCCTCTGTGATAATGTTTGCTAGAACGTACTTATGATTTGTACTTTTACTAGTTTTGAAGATATATGAATTATCAAAGTGAGAATCAAATAGACTGAAGTATAACTAGAACTTACAGAACTCTAAAAAAGTTGGTAGTAGTTGACGAGGATCCTTATAATAGATCTAATATTGACACTCTTTTAAAGAAAGAGACTATACCAAAAGCAAGGGAATCAAGATGGGGAAAAATTACTCAACCTAGCATGATGGACTCCAGATGAGCAAGAAAAACAAGAGTGTGAAGGATATTTGTAGCTATAAACAGATCCAAACTTTTCTATATAGATGGTAGTTATAGGCTGAGCAGACCTCTGGAGGGTCCTTTCTTGTACCTAGGAATAGAATTCATTCAATTCACCAATGTTTTCAATTCCTACATCTAAGGTCATCTCATTGACTAGTTTAAGATGTAACAAGGGTTAAAATAGTTACCATTTCAGTAAAAGATAGAAAAAGAGCTACTACCACCAAAAACACCAATTTTGACCATTTACCATCTCAATAAAAAAAGAGACAAAGAGCTTTTACAACAAAAAACACCACAAGGTAGGCAATATAGATAGGTTAAATCCAACATGCTATATATACAAAACTGTATCTAGATAGGCTGTATTCCAAATGAATAGAAGATCAAAATCATAAAGTGTTAAAGACTGGGGCAGTAAGAACATGTTACAAGAAGATAGTTAAAAATGTGGACTCATCCAGTGAGAGTTTAGTGGTAAAATTTATATATCTTGTGTGTACCGATGTCAGTGTATATAACTTAAGCTCTTAATTAGTGGGAAACTTACCTGTAATGTTATGTATGTCTATTTAATAATTTGGTTGTTAATCATATCTTTACACAAAATTATGAGCTATATTATGTATTCTGTGTAATCTTATTATAGTGGAACTATTGCTTTTATATCTTAACACAAGAAAGAAATTAAAAGGAGTTATATTGGTCTATCTCACTTTATTTGAGCCTTCTTTGGCATGTACAAGGTTTGTTATGATTGTAATTTCCTAAAATACATAAGGATAGATTTTGTTTCCAATTTTCATGTTAACAAATCATCTTTGCAAGTGGGAATAAGGATAAACATAAAAAACCAATATGTAAAAGAATCTGAGCATCTATAACTAGACACTCTAATACCGTTGGTAAGAATTTGAACATCCTGCATTGCGTTCCTCTCACTACATTAGATGATCTATAAATGATTTAAGCATCAAATCAAAAACTTTAAGAGAATGAGTCTGGAGTAATTCCTGACAAATAGAAACTTCCATTCAAGGCAATTATGATTAGAGACATTATGACATTTAGTTTTAGTAACTACTGATACATATCTTAATTAACTCTGTGGATATTGACCTTAATCCATACAATGGGAATGTGAAGTGATCATATTAAGAGAGAAAGAAATAGGAGATGGAAGCCCCAATAAGACTAGAGCTAATTGCAGTACTTTGACTAGAGGTGTTTAAGAGAATTATTTGAGTTATTAAGTGATAATGCAAGTGCCACAAAGAAGCATGATTATAGTAATAGAGGTGAAAAAGGGGGACAAGACAAACAAGAGGTAGAATTAGCTGGTGCTGAATGTGTTAAGGGTGGATTGGTTTTGAAGTTGGTGTTGGGATAACTAGCACCCTTGGATAGAGATGTTGTGAGAACTGAACTAGTCCCTGAAAGTAATATTGTTGGTGTAATATCCATATGAATGGTAACCTATTTAGAACAGAACAAGTGCAAAGACTTAGAGCTTAAGAATAGTGAAAGGAATACAAATTTAAACAAGTTATATGGTTTGGCTAGGAACACAATGCAACTGGATAATGAAACTCATGTGCAAAATTTAAACAAATTATGTGGTTTGGCTAGAAACACAATGCAACTGGATGATGAAACTCATGGGGAAGAAGCTAATGTGCAGAATCCTACAATTTGTCATAAGAGTATGCCTCCTTCCCCAACAAATAATGTCACCGAGGGTGATGATTAAAATTATGAGAATACCTCTGTGGATATTGACCCCTAGAATTCTATTAATACAACAATTTAATACTATGGTGTTTGGACTCTCCTAAATTGTTGCCTCATCTGTGTTAGATAATACAAAATGTACTACTTTTGAAGTATCTGACACACTCATAGACATTTTTAAGAGTGTAAGTAATATAGATTAAGTCACACTAATACCTTTAAACATTCTTACCTAAGAATTAAACCTAACTAAAATAAGAAAAATCAAACCGAATTGAACGACTACCTTATCTCCAGAAGATGAACTTTAATTATATCACTTGTAAAATTGACCAACATCTATTCCACCTTCTCCCTTTAACTCCATCAAACATCACCAGAGCAACACTCTAGTAAGCTCTCAGCCTTCTAGTCAAAAGCAACATCGATGAAGGCATGTATTTCTTATGACCATAGTGTCCAAGACAAATTTCACGTATTTGAGTAATATATAAAAGAAAAATCAAGTAAGAAAAGATAAACAAACTCTAACAAAAACTGCATAACCTACAAGTTACTCTATTTTACTCTTTTGGCTTCAGTTTTTCAGTTTTTCACTTTAAATGTTTCCAATTTCAAAACATTCTTTCTAACTTCTCCAACACAGTTAAACCATTGTGAGAATTTATGATGGGGAATCAAAGCCCTAAACTTTCAATAGCTAATAGCATTTGGAAAACTGAACTACAACTATCACTTATACCAAAATATTCAATATAAAGGAAGCTTAAAGGAACGTTTGGGGAAAGGAAGGAGAACTTACCAATCAAATAAAAGACAAAAACTTTCAAATGCAATGTTTAGCCCACGTGTAGAGACAGATGTAACAAATGCCTCTTTATTGAAGTATTACAACATCAACAACATACCCAGTAATTTCCCACTAAGTGGGTCTGGAGAGGGTAAATTGTATGTAGTCCGTACCACTACCAATAGGTGAGGATACAATAATAAATAATATAAAGTTTTGGAAATGAAAAGTAAATAAAAAAATAAAACCAGGTAAAAAATAACACAAAAGTTAATCTAAACAACAATCCCCAATTCAACGCCAAAGTCAGTATGTTACCTTACTACTAACATGCGAAACCCCCAACCAACACGAACTCACTTTATTGAAGTGTTAAGAAGTGAAAAAAGGAACCAAAGAAAATATATGAAAAAAGGGTAAGGGAGATAGATAAACCCGTAATATAATTCATTTATTAGAAAATATACTTGTAATTGAAACACTGACATAATTTGAAATGGAAAATCAAAACCATAAACTAGAAGCAATTGAAGATCAAAAGAAATAAAATTACAAATTAGAGCCCTAATTTTCGTTTTGAGGGAAGGACAACTCATTCAAACCTCCCACTTTAAAGATTTAAAGGACATGTTGATGGATGATTAAAAGGAGTGGAAGAGTAGATTGATTTAACAATCTCTCTATTTTTTGTTTATAGTTTCGACAAATCAAGTATTGGAAAGAGAATGATAAGAGAAAACCTAAATTGAGTGAAAATAAAGAGGGAGAAGTTGAGTAAAAAGGGAAGAAAAACGAGGGAAGTGTTTTCGCTTTTCTACATTTCGTTAAGATTTGAGAAAAAGATACAATTATTTATTTTTTGCCATAAATCAATTAAATTATGGAGAAACTTAAGTATTTCATCAACAATAAAAATATATCATTGTAAGAGTATTTATATTCAAATTTATTTAATTAATATATAATATATGGCAACAAGATTAATATATTTGGCAAGAAGAAATTTTTTGTCAGTAAAAGTTCTATAATATAGCAATAACAAAATAAAGTCGTCGTCATTTCTTGATATAGCAACAATATCATTAGTGTTCCTAAATAATTATTGTTAATTCTACACTTTCTTGTAAGTGGTACCCCTATTTCTATTATATCGGATCGAGGCACTCAATTTACTTCACACTTTTGGAGTACTATGCAGCTTGAGATGGGTACTCAGCTTGATATGAGCACAACCTTCCATCCTCAAACCGAATTTCAACCTGATCACCCTATTCAAGTTCTTGAGGACATGTTTCAAGCTTGTGTTATTGACTTTTGTGGTCGTTGGGAATGGTTCTTATTGCTCACAGAGTTTGCCTATAACAACAATTAACATTCGAGCATTCAGATAGCACCCTTTAAGGGATTGTATGGTAGGAGGTTTAAATCTCTGATTGGTTGGTTAGATACTTCTAAGGAGAGAGCATGAAGTACTGATTTGTTGTTATACTCTATAGATAGAATTAGATTGATAATGACCCAACTAGTTTTTTCCCAGAGTAAGCAAAAGAGTTATAATGATAAGAGGGTCAGACCTTTGGAGTTCATGGAGGGTGATAGGGAATGGATGAAGGTGTCACCCATGAAGGGTGTGATGCATTTGGGAAGAAAGAGAAGTTGAGTCCTTGTTTCATTATTTCATTTAAATTATAGAGCAAAAGGGAGATATGACTTACAAGTTTGCTTTGCCACCTAGGTTGTCCGCGATGCATTCGGTGTTTTATGTATCTATACTTTAGAGGTACATCCTTGATGAGTCTCACATTCTTGAGTGGTATACATTGAGTTTGGACCCAAACTTATCATTTGAGGAAGAGCCAATTTCCATACCTAATAGACAGGTTCGGAGGATTTGGACCAAAGAGATACATGTTATAAAAGTTCAATAGAAACATCAAATAATTAAGGAAGATACTTGGGAGACTAAATATGATGTGCATAGCCAGTATCCTATTTTGTTTGACCATTCAGGTACTTCTTCTTTCTTATGTTCAAGGACGAACATTGTTTTTAGTGGTGGATGTTGTAATGACTCTAAAGGTCATTTTTCTATTTTCAAATTATTTTGATTGTGTTGCCCCTCCCTTAGTCTCATCATATCAAACTAGATGTGGTTCTATGGTTGGTTTGGGAGCGGGATGGTATTTGATATAAAGTTTGAGAATTTTGTATTTTGGAGCTTTTAAGTTCAAACTAAGGATCTTTAGGGGTCATCTAGAGTTTGGGACCTCATATTAGAATTTTGTTAGTTCCATCAGCTCTAGAATATCGAATATGGTCTAGATACACCTTTATTTCTTATTTTATACCTTTCATGGTGAGTTTGAGCATTTAGACAAGCTAAAAAATAAATTTTAAGGCAAATGATTAACTTGGGTAAATATTTGAGCTTAGAGTGCCCAAATCAGAAATCCTATGGTTCCATTGGATTCGGGGGAGGGTGGAATTTTTCCTAGAATAAGGGTCCTTTTTGTTCATGAAAGTCCTAGTAGCGTTTGCCTTTTATTAGGTTTCTAGTTAAAAATGGATCCTTAAAGAGTATCGGGTCAAGTAGACATAATATGAGTGATTTGATCGTTCCTTTGAACCTAGAATGTCAAAAAGAGTATACTTACATATATGGTTTGTTGTCATTAGGTTCCAAATGAATTTTGAGGGTCAATTCAAAGTTAATATTGTTACCCCAAATTGCTAGAAAAATCGCATTATCTGTTGTCCCCAAGCATCAACTGCAAAGGTTTATCGCCATCGCGGTGGTCTAATTTTCCATGCTCCGCATTTGCAACACATTGACTGCATTCACTATTCTTTGACTTATTTGAATCTCTGCGATTGCATCATTTTGACTACAGTAGCGATTGTTATTGACCCCCTTGACCTCCGCCTTCTCGGAGAATGACCGCGATTGCTATGAAGGGGATGGGTGACTGGGTGATATTAAAATAGAAACATATCACATTTTAGCTCATTTTCTTCATGCAAAGAAAAACCTCTCAAAACTGTTATTTGGTAAGGTATATTCAAGGTTTTCAAAGAGTATTACTTGGGTAAGTTCCCTACTCAATATTTCATTAATTTACCATCCTTCCAACATGATTTCCATCAATAATTTCATGGTTTTGAAGTCCGAAATAGTTTGTTAAGTACAAAAATTGATAATGGTTAAAACATCAGATTTTTGTCAACGAAATTAAATGGGTTTTCGATGAAACTTAATATTTAAGATACCATAGTGATGGGTAACATTATTTTATAATCAAAATTCAATCTTAACTCCGTGGGCCCTGGGTTGGTTTTCACACAAACCTTGACTGTCTGGTATTGGGTATTGATTTGTGTGTATTCTGTTGGATTTCTTGTAAGGATAGCTAGATTTACCTTGATTGGAGGCTATTCAGAGGGAAAAATCAATTGAGTAGCTTGGTTCTTTGAAATTAAGGCAAGTTGTAGTTTAATGGTTTTCTATAAAGTGTTAACTTTGCTTGATAATTGTCTTGTGACTTGGGGCGATTTTTTGGTGCTTCGAAATTATCATTATCTATCATGTTGGCTCTAAAATAATAAATAAGTGATAGTAATGGAGATATTTATTGTAATTGTTAAATTGTATATATACACACTTGAAATGTGTAGTGATTTATTTGACTTGAATCATGTTTTGGAAAATGTTAGGTTTACCAAGAATTGTGATTTAATTATATAGTTGTTGGTATAAGTTTAGGTATAAATGAATGGGAGGCCTTGATCATTGACTTGTAAATCTTGATTTCTATGATTCCCATGGTATATAGGTGATGATTTCTCACTTGAAATTATTCAAATATGGGACTTGTTTTATGTGATGGTATGAATGTGTAATTGACCAGAGCCTAATTATATCATCAAGATGACATGGCTGTGTAATTGAGTGGTGCCTAATTATATTATTGAAAAGACATAACTATGTAATTGACTGGTGTCTAATTTTATTATTGACATGGCATGACTGTGTAAATGACTAGTGCCTAATTATATTATGAAAATAGCATGACTATGTAAATGACCGGTGCCTACTTTATTGATGATTACTGGTTACTGTTTTATTAGGAGATTAGAGATACTCTGTATTTGTTGGTTTGACTTGTAGTGTTTGTACTGCGACTGATATTTCTATTCATTTGTATAAATTATTACTGGTCTATTGTATATATATGTCTGTTGCAGGATTTAGTATTTTTTATGATCAGTTGAGAATTAGGAGTTTTGTTTTCTCTTTATAGTTTGCCAGTCGATGTGCCGTTGAGTACCGTTGTTTTATACTCACTCTTTCTTTTCTGCACTATTATGTAGGTATTGTAGTAGATCAGTCGTGAGTTCTTCCTTTTGAACTTAGCCGCTTCTCAGAGATCTATTGAGGTAGCTGTCATTGCAGTCTCTGGAGTTCCTATCCTATCTTGGAGTTTTTCCTTATTCCAAGAATTTCAAATTTTTTTCCCC